>MU150327.1:4393-69558 GCA_015584075.1 Collybia nuda
GAATAACTAGATGTGGATCGTCCGAGCGATCCCCTTACAGAAACATACAAGCTCTAATGAATACTAGGCTAAACATACATGATTCATTTGCATCAGATATGATTTCGTCAAGGATTTCTTGTGTTAGGTGGTCAAGAGGCATGATAAGATCTGTTACTACAACAAAAAGTTCTGGTCAAGTAGTCGAGACGTGTTTACATGTCTGAAGGCATTGATTTCCATTTTGGGACAATGTTTCAATCTCAGAAAAAGAAAACGTGATTGCCAAGGTTTTCAGGAAGCGCTGTAAGCATATTTAAACTCCACTATCGAAATTATTAGACACCATAATATTTTTCTAAATTTGGTACTTATTGACATCAGAAAGGCAACGTGGCTCTTCACCACCAAAGTTGGGAGGGCCAAAACCCGGGAATCACGTCTACATTTGAATTCAGTCATCTTCATTATAGTAACGCGTCAATCCTGAAATCCCTGCACTAGGAACTTACATGGCCCACAACAATGAAACAGAAAAGTTCGTTGTAACTGAGCGGGACGATATTGGCCGTTTTCGGAGAGCGCACGTTATGGGCGGTAGGGTGCGTTCTACCTTATGAATATCTGTACAACTGGATGAGGTGCGTTAAAAGGTTACCGTGATTTCGGAATCTGGGGAATATCCGAACAGGTTGTATGTATTGGATGTTGCGAAGAAAGTGTTTCTTCCGTCTGGCTATCCCAGCAGTGTCTCTCCAGGTGCGCGAACTATATTGTTTTTCACATCTCCAACTGAACTTGATGTGTCAGACTACCTCCGGTAGGAATTCATAGGACGTTTGGTCCAGAGGGGCTGAGCCAAGTGACAGATATCAGATTTTGAATGCTCTTCAGGCTTTTTGTAGCTCCCTATCGGGCTTACTGTCATCGAGGGCTGTACTGGAAGGTACGTTGGCTATACATTCTGAATTCATAACCCGATATTTCTCAAAAGATCTCTTCAGGTTTCGGAGTTGGAGATCCAACTGCATCGGCCACGCATGCCCTATTATTGACTATTGTTCAAGATGTATTCAGCCGAATGACGAGTCAGTCCCAATTATAATATTCCCCCAGCCCTTTTCATCTGATTTGACCCCTCACCCCAAAATGCAGCCATCTTCGGAGCGTATGCATTTGGATCATCCCTCGTTCCTGAAGCCAAAACCTACCGTTTCGTTGCTGACATTCTGAACGATACTGCAATCATTCTTGATACACTATCTCCTTTACCCACATCTCCTTCCCTTCCATTCCATGTCCCTGGCCTGCGTGTGGGTGCGCTCTGTTTAAGCGCATCGCTTCGTGCACTTTGTGGAATTGCCGCCGGTGGGTCGAAAGCGGCCATAAGCCTTCATTTTGCAACCCCTATCGATGGTTCGGGCGATGTTGGTGATCTGAATGCTAAAGACTCTAGTAAAGAGACTGTCCTTGTCCTTATGGGCATGCTGGTATGTACTTTTTCGACGTTCTTCCTCCAGAAAACACCTGCTGATGACTCTTTAACTTTGACCTAGCTTGGCTCATTGATTGTTCCACGGCTAACTTCTGCATGGTCGACGTATACAGCTCTCTTTTCCCTCGTCGGTCTCCATCTGGCGATCAACTACATCGGCGTACGTGGGCTTATTCTTCGCTCTCTTAACCGACAAAGGGCGGCAATTGCCTGGAACATATATCGGACATCTGGGAACTCGAAAGTTCCAACTCCTACTGAAATCTCGAGGATGGAAAAGATTCTCGGCCATCCCGCTCTCTTCCGCGACCCCATCAACGGCTCCATTACTGGTCAATGTACGATTGGCTCATCTTTTTCCGATAAATTCCATGCGGGCTTTCCCTCTCGCTTATTCGAACTCTTCGCGGAGGAACGGTATCTGTTGTGGTATGACCGTGGATGTCTCCAGTCATCGAGTGATGGCCAGAATATACGAGGCCCTCCCATACTCCATATTTTCTTTAAAGATGGGTATACAGTGAATGATCAACTCAGAGCATGGTTACATGCAGCGGAACTTTGTAGGTTGACATCGGTTGACCGGCTTGATATCAAGGACGCCCACAAAGATACTGGCGGCGATGAAGCTCTGAGGCTTATCCACACAACGCTCAAACACACTCTGGAACACTTCTCCGACTTTATCAAGGGGATGCGGTCAAATGGATGGAACACAACAGACATCGCGCTTATGACCGGTCCTCCGAAGACGGTATTGACAAGGATAGATAGCGCTTTGGGAAACGAACAAACCTGGGATGGGCAGGAGGATAAAAAGATCCGTTAGTCTTTTGTTGTCGTTTCCTTGTATGATTTTTCTACCTCAAAAGTGAAATCATTTTTCTGACTCGGGAGATCCTCTTTAGTCTTCTTCAGCCCAAATTAGAGTAACATATAGACTTGTTAGTGGGGTTTGCTCATTCAGGTTCCATCTGTTCTTCGCAACGATGTTCTTGATGCCCAAAAGGCTTTCCCCGCGCTTAAACTCCGAGGTGTGGGGTAGCTTCGACGATCGTGTCCCCTATTGGGGAATAACCTTAAGGAAGCGTTCTACATAGAACCCCATTCAATCCCTTTTCACGAGGTTCAAGTTCATGCTATTGGGCACAAATGATTTACCCCTGTCTTCTCCCACTGGCTTGGACGATGATGCAGCTGACTCGTGTCGCATTTTGACCATTTCGCAATAAGGTCCGTGATTTCCATGCTTGACATCCCGCGAGTCGTTGACCTTGGGTTATAGCCGCCAACAGCCGATCCCCAGGTCTCCAGGCCAAGCCTTGATCGAACAACGAATAAACGATAATTCTCATCGCCAGCAACCAACTAACCGTCCCCGGACCCCCAGTCTTCTCATTCTTCCTCTGCGTCGCCCACCCTGGTAATGTAAAGTGCCGCCGCCGGCGGTACTCGTACACTCCTTATCGGAAAAGCCGAGGGCTGAAGCGTCCCTTGGCACCTTCTTCCACGCTGGGAAGGTGCTGTGCGGGTCGCATAGATGGTTCACGTCTATTCTGTCTTACGATTCTCCTCTCGTCATCGATCCGCGTGCTATGATGATGTCGACTTGTCTTCTCACTAATGTTGAGGTGTGATTCGGACCGGATCTCAAGTTATCGTGTACAGCGACTATGGCGTTAGTATCCGATCGTGGTACATCGGCGTGGAAGATAGAGACTCTTTCCTTTGAAGCTATACTTCCCCACGAGAAGCCCAGATGCTGGGGTGGAAAAACCTCGCATCGTCTAAAATAAAACAAAAAAAAAAGGCATCATTTCGGTGTACCGGACTTCAAAGCGGTAGCCATGGTATTTTTGTACGATAAGCCGACCCTCGCTGATTTGACAGACCACCGGAAGCAATGGGCCATACAGCAGATACCGGCCCCGAAATCAGCGCGTTGACAAGATCTATTTGACATTTCGTTCAAATTTTGCTTACACAGGCGTCAGGAAGTAATGTAGGTTAACCCCGGGCCTCTCAGAACCAAACACCAAACATTACCCCATCTTGGGAACGCCTTTCAAACGCCTCAATGCAATTGAGCAGTGCCTTGCCTGACGCCACAACATTAATATTTTTAGGCGCTCAATGACGGCAGAGGGCCGAGGCCCGTGACGGCCTCAATGGTAGGGGCGCATAATTGCGAAAAAAAGACTTTTCATACTATTCCGATCCACAGTCAAGTCCTGCCTGAAAATAACCTTTCTCCGCAGTGGTTATACCACCGCGCCTGGATCTCCCCCACCACCAACTGTAACGCCGCACTGTCGGATACTTTCTTCCTCATATGGTCCCAATCTTTCTCTGGCCCCCGTTCTTTTCCGAGCTTCTCTCGACCCAGGTCTCCATCTGATTCTCAACAGCCAGGACCCGGGGCACCGTAATCTTGCAATATCGCTGCATCGCAAGGCACGGTAAGCTGTTTTTACACGCCTCCTTCGACAGGGCATAGCCTCATCGTAGCTCTTCCTTGCCTTCTCCAGGATGCCCACAGTCAACTACATTGTCCTCTCCCCTCTCGGCCCGCACTCCACGGGCCGATACGCGACTGTTCCAAAATGACGCACTCCCCCACCCTCAAACCCCGCCTTTCCTCCACCCCCTCCAAGGACTAAAAACCAGAACGAGTGATGGTTCCCACATCATAGTCCTATTACACAGGACACGCCCAGATGGTGTCCCGGCGCGCGAAGGGCACACTCGCGCTCTTTAACATACTCGCAGACTGCGGCCGCCACTGTTTAGCCTAAGCCTAAGCCCCGCGAGGTATTATTACCGTTTATTCCAAAGCAGCGATGCCTACGTTGCTACTGTACGTATCGAGAAGCAGGTCGGGTATATTGGTATATCGTATATGTGGCAACCCTGTCAGGGTCGCTGGATGAGTCAAAAAGCGGCCTTGACAAAGGCTCGATCAAAAGAGGCGTTTTTTTTCTTTCTTGGGGCTTCTGGGGGGCTCTTTAATTGATCCTGATGGAGCCAAGCCCTCTCGAAGGCATCGACGGAGGGGCGAAGGGGCGGGGCGTACCGCGACGCGGGGCCATTTGGCCTTGTTCGTTTTTCGCGTTGATGACTTTGTCCTTGTCTTCGCGTTCCGAAATTTGAAATTCGAGAAAGAGGAAAAAATAACAGGTCTGTACGTGATGATTTCATTTCGGGAGGGGGGCGCCGTGCACACGGATACCTACGGACTCCCAACCAGGAATTTCTCAGCCTCCTTTCTTTTTTTTCTTTCTTTCGTTATTCCACCCCTCACCCACCTGCCCCTTCTCCAAATGTCACATACCTCCCCACGACCCCTCCCCCCGCAGAGCCAATGATTTCAGCCCTTACGCTCCCTTTTAAATTTAGTGCATTACCTCAACACTACTCCAGCGCTTACATATACACATAAATTTACATAACATAAACCCGCCGTTATGCCTTCCCCATTCTCCTTTATTTCGCGCTTCGCACATAAGAGCCAGATAAGACCCCCCCGAAAGGGGAGCCAAACGCCGGCGGACGAATCGGGCGGGACTCCACACCCACGTGGGGGGGATCGGACGGCGGGGACTATATGTGTGACTTTATGAACTTGTGTGTATTGGATTTTCGTGGGCCCAGGCACGAAGCGCGTGTGTGTGTGTGTGTGTTGTCGGCCAATGCCAGTCAGTACTCAGTACATACGCGCATGCGCCCGGGGGTAGTGGGTGTGGCGGTATACGAATCTGATCACGGTGGATGTTGTATACTTGTTACCGTATCGTTATCTATGATTACTGATTGTTGATTGTTGATTATGATCAATCATCAGGGTACGTCGGGGTATGTTGCACTGGGTTGCTGCACGACGCCAGTTACGACTTTTGGCACAAGTTGGCAGATGCTTTGTTAGGAGCGCGCTGGACTAATTATAATTATAGGCTGGTGTAAGTTTCGTGGCATATTCTCGAGCAGCTCGACAGGATTCGAACCACGCCCAACCCGTGGCAAGCAGCGGGCGTATTTACGTGACTACTATTTCAAATAACCGGCGTGTGTGGGTTTACTTACGTTGTTCTTTGAATAACACCAACGAATTACGAAATACGAAACCCCCAACCTAAAAACTAAGAAGTCAGGTCGAGACCCCCCTCGAGCCGGGTCCCAAACATATCCACAAATAAATCAACATCGTGCAAACTTTTCATATTCATACATTGCTATTTCAGCCCCAAATGACAAGTAGATAGAGATAGGTAGATGGGTAGATAGTAGGTAAGTGAGTATATCAAAGCAGGTCATTCGTAGAAAAAAAAAAAACAAAAACGAAAATCATACACGGAGTGTGATAATAGATATGATCATGAGAGATGATGATGGTGATGATGGTGATGATGAGAGAGGCAGGCAGACAAGGCGGCACTGCTGATATCGAAAATTCGATACATACAAGGGATGAGGCACCGAAAGGGTCGCCGTGGGCTCGACTCAGGGAATCGAGATAGAAAAAAAAGATGCGCGCGCCTGATATGAGGAGTGGTAACAAAAAAAAAACGACAAATGACAACGAAACGATTGAAGTATTGGATATTAGATCCTGGGATATCAGAATGGGTGGGTGGGTGAGAAGCGGGGAATCGATACAACGAGACAAACGATACATGATCACAAGTTAGAAAACAACAAAAATACTGGCATGGAACTGAACAATGGGTAGATGAAAGATTGAAAAGATGAAAAATTGGAATTGGAAAGAAAAAGACAAAGCAGGAGATGAGAGGCAGGACCAGAAAAAAAAAAAGGGGGAGGTGGACATATGTACAAGAAACAATGATCTTCAAAAACACACGGGAAGGGAAGGGGTAGGGGGTGAGGGGTGGGGAGGGGAGGGGTACAGCAGGCGGAAGGCGGCGTGTGTGTATACGCGAGTGCATGTGCGTGCGGGAACATGGATACGTGGGTGTATGCGTGACTATACGCGCACTACAACCACTCAGAGGCGTCATTCATCGGGTGAATGGGGGAGGTAGAGTGGAGTGGGGAGGGGCCTTTTGGTCAATTCCTAGCGGGTGGTTGATGCTACAGAAAAAGATGGAAGATGAGAGATGGGCGAATAAGTTAATACGGGGGGAAAGGCGTGGCGGTAAGATTCATATATCGTAGCGGGTGGCGTTGAGGGCGTGAAGCCGTAAAGTGAGAAGGGAGGGGTATGTGTATCATGGAGTGGGGGGGTTATAGGTTGCATTGCCGGGTGCAGGGTGCAGTGGTGACACAAAACGAAGGGGGGGAGGGGAGGGGACAACATCGCACAATCACAGCACCATCATCTCCGCGTCCCCCTCCTCGCCCACCCTCATCTCCTCCTTCACCCCCCTCTTTCTCCCAGCCGCACCGACCCCAGGTGCCTTCTTCCCGACGCCCCCATTCACACCCCTCGTCCGCCCCCTCTCCCTCTCCCTCTCGCCCCTACCCTCCCCATCCTCCTCATCCCCGTCCTCCTCTCCATCCTCATCCATCCCGTCCCCTCCACCGGGTCCGTTCTTCCGCTTCCCTT
The DNA here is from genome assembly GCA_015584075.1 of Collybia nuda. Taxonomy (NCBI): domain Eukaryota; kingdom Fungi; phylum Basidiomycota; class Agaricomycetes; order Agaricales; family Clitocybaceae; genus Collybia; species Collybia nuda. Next base: position 11,431 of record MU150327.1, read on the forward strand.
CCTCCGCACTATCCTCCGCACCCTCTTCCGGCATGGGCGGCAGCCCAAAGTACCCACCCGTATTCTGGCCCGAATTCGACCCCACATTCGCTCCAGAGCCATTCGTATACGTCTCGCCATGCAACATCATCCCTCCCTCCTCGAGCCCCTCCATGCCCAGCCCCCCCAGGCCATCCACGCCCCCTACACCAACACCAACGCCCATCCCCATCCCCATGCCGTCCAACCCGCCCATCCCATCCAACCCACCCGCCCCGCCACCGCCCATCCCATCACCGTTACTCGCATTTGGGTCCGCCGCGCGATACCGCTTCAGCTCCATCTCGAGCGCCCGGTTCCGCGCGCCCTGTGCGTTCACGAGCTGCTGGAGGTACCGGATGTACTCGACGCTCTTCCGGAGGATCATCCCTTTGTTCGCTTTCACCACCGCCGCACCCTCTGCACTGTCCTTCCCCACGCCGCCGCCCCCTCCTCCTGTGTTGGACCCTGCGTTGGAAGCGTTAGGGCCCCCGGCGGAGTCGGATGGGGGTGAGCCTTCTTTCTTGAGTGCGCCCGGCCAGGCGTCGAGGGGCGAGGATGGGTCGTCGGACGGTGTGAGGGGGTTGGCGTTCGTCCCTGGTGGGGAGGTCCCGCCTGTTGGGCCGCCGGTGTTGGGGGAGGGATTTGTTTGTGTGGGTGTTGGGCCTGAGAGGGAAGAGTGTAAGAAGCGAAGTTTGGAATAAGGACTTGGGAAAAACAAAAGAGGAGGGACTGAAATCACGAGGATTCGTGGCTTTTCTGATGGGATCTTCTAAGCGACGGGTTTGGAACAACACGCCGCAGCCAAAACAACCCCAAAAATCCCACCAAAAGGAAAGAAAAGAAAAGAAAAGAAAAAAAAGGACGCATATACCCACCTCCAACATCCAACATACACTCGGGGATCAGCGTCGCAAGCTCACTAATCTTCTCATTAATATTATCTCTCCGTCTCCTCTCCACCGCATTATGACTCTCCCTCCTCCTGCGTCTCTTCTCATTCGCCAACAACGCCTGCTTATCCTGCACCGTCCCCGCTCCGCCCCCAACCGTGGGCGAAACAGGCGACTGCGCATGCGTATGCGTCGGGGTGGGCGGTGACGCAGCCGACAGCGAGTGGTGGTGCCCATGATGCGACGGCACCGTATGCCCGTGCGCGTGGCCCAGCAGGGACGGCACATTCGGCAACGAGTGCGCCACATCGCGATGCCCCCCGTGCCCATGCCCATTATGCCCATTCATCTCCCTATGCCCGTGTCCGTTCATCTCGCGGTGCCCCCCATGCCCGTTCATTTCCCGCCCCCCGACGCCGTTCTCCCGCGCGAACGGCACCCCGTGCAGGGATGACACGGGCGGGAGGTGTAGCTCGCCCGGCGGGGAGAGCGAGAACTGCGAATATTGGGTGTGTGTATGCCCGTGCCCGTGCGGGTGGAGCGACGAGAGGAGGTGCGGGCTCTGTGCGTAGTGCGTATGCGGGAGGTGCCCAGGTAGCGAATCCGGCGTCGGCAGCGAGTACTCCGACGCCGTGCTCCCCTGCTGCTGCTGCTGCTGTTGCTGGGCCCCACCCCCAGGGAGGAACCACCCCGCGCTCCCTGCCCCTGCCCCAGTCGTGCCCGCAACAGTACTGGCGCGCGAGCGCGAGCCGGGGATGAGGATGGCGTGCGGGCGGGTGGCAGACCCCGGTGGCGGGCTCGTGCTGCTCACACTGTTATTCCGCCTCGCGCGCGTGGGCGCCGTGCGTGCCGGGCCTACCCCGCCCGAAGGCGGCCGCGAGCGGGAGCGCGACCTAGCAGGGATCGGCGAGGGTGTGTGGCGGAAATGCGTATGGGTATGCGAATGCGAGTGTGAGTGCGAATGGGGGTGGAAGGAGGAGGGCGGGGGCGGGCCACCGCCGCCTGGAGCGGTGTTTGGTGCGTTTTGGTTGGGGTTAGGGTTGGCGCTGGAGCTGCCGTCGGGCGGGTGGGGATCGTAGCGCATCGAGGAGTTGAGCGCGGGTAGGGTGGAGTTGAAGCCGGTGTAGGAGGGCCCGGGGCCGGGACCGCCGGCGGGGTTGGGCGAGGTAGAGGTGGTGTCGCTGGTGAGTGATGGGGCGGAGATGTCGAAGATATTGTGTGGTGGACGGTGGTAGGCGTCGCCGGGCTGCGGCGACTGGGTGCTGCGCTCGTGCTCGTGGTGGTGAGCCCCCTGCGGCTGGTGGTGCTGCTGTTGCTGTTGGTGCTGGTGATGGTTTTGCTGCTGCTGCTGTTGTTGCCCCTGGCCCATCAGCGACGCCAGCTCGTCGCCAAAGTCCATGCTGTTCCCGCCCTCGCCCGCCGAGGGGAACTTACGGAACGCATCGGGGCCTAGGAAGGGGTTGAAGAGGTCAAAGTTGGATGGGGGAGGTGTCGTTGTAGGTGAGTCTGCGCCGGGCGATGCAGCGTCGGGGAGGTGGAAGCCCTCCTGGCGGATCTGTGCCTGTGGCTTATATGCGATGGTATTGGAGAAAAAGGACATGATCGCAGGGACCAGGACCCAGCGGTAGTAACGAAGGAGTAAAGGGAGAGAGGAAGAGGAAGAGGAGGAGGTTGGCAATCTGAAGTTAAACGTCAAAAGATGAAGATGAGGCGTAAATAGGTTCACCGTATTCGCCTTACCCCCCCTGGCCCTTTTTCCCTTTTTTTCGCCTCAACCCCATCGCCAAATCGGGCGTTGGGCCTCCTTCTATTTTAATTTCCTGATTCCCTTTCCTGAAATTTCTTTGCTTTCCCCACACCCGGTGTGTCCGGGGTCCCCGCATCCTCTTTTTGGGCCCTCGCCCTCATTTCCCCCATCCCACCAACCGAATCGAATCGCGTCAGCCCAGATCAGCTTAGATCAGCTTTCCCCCCCCCAATCCGGATCCGGCTGCGGGCCTCCCCTCCTCCTTTCTTTCTCCTCCCCCCTGCCGAATCGGGCGCACCCATCCCCCAATCGGCATTCGTCCCAAATCGGGCTGTCCACCAAACGCGTGCACTACGGCCCCACACGCTGGCTCGCGAGCCACTCACGACAACGCAAGCGATCAGGATATCAAAGAATCAGGAAATCAGGAAATCAGGATCACGAAATTTCCATGATTTCAGGGTCTTTCCTTTTCTTCCTTCCTCTTTCTTTTTTTTCTTTTTCTTTTGGGTTCAGGGACGTCCGGGTGGGTGGACAAATGCAAATAGGACCATGCGCGGACAAACAGAAACAGGAAGGACAATGCATATGCCTAGGGGGGGGAGTTTACTTAAGTTGCCCTGTTGGGCGATTGCTGTTGATCGATGGGTTAACTGTTGTTGGTCGTGGGGAACGCGTGGTGGTGAGACGAGCGTTATGGGCGCGCATCTCTGATATCGATGAGCGCGCCCGAGGGGCTAGACTGGACGACCCGAATAGTACCCGAATAAGGGCTGTGGCCCTTCGATGTCGATGCACCCCTCACTTATTCAAGTTGCCGTTTAGCCCGATACGTATACCTATGACTGCGTGCGCATCACTCAGTAGCGATATACACACCTATCATTACCACGACCAAACTAAACGGACTATCGTCTCGAGTATCACGGTGTCAGAAATGCCACCATCCCCGGCACTTGTTTAGTGCCATTGACTCGACTGAATTGCAGAACTCGGGCATGCTAGACTAGGACAGACGAGGATACGACAGGGCAAACTACACTGGCATTCCTCCATTCCAGCGCCTGAAGGGACACTAGACCCAAATTCCCAGCCCCCAAATCATAAAAATAAATCACCCCCGTATGGGCTGGTCCGTCGTTATATAACCCATGGACGGCGTGGACGGTGTGTAACCAAGAAGGGACGGGATTCTGCTTTTCTCTTTGGCGGCGGGGTGTCGGGCTCGGGAGTCCGGGAGTCGGGTGGCGGGATTTTTAAGCTTTTGAGCTCAAGACGCGGGAGCGGTTCGAATTTGAAATAACGAGTTGGACTCGAGAGCTCGGGAGGGTGTGGAGCGATCATCCCGTCGATCACTGCCGTCACAATACATTTCCATCTCCCAAGCCCAACTCCGAGCCCAGCTCCAGCTCCAAGTCCAAACACGAACGCAAACGTGGGCCCAGTCCTAGAACCTCTACCCTCCCCCCCCCCTCGAAAGCCCAGACCAGGCGAGGATTCCAAACAACAAAGTATGGAACAAACCCGATTCCGACGTTCCGTGTTCAGGTGAGAGTCACGGTCAAACACTAAACTTCGACCATGCAACTTTGAACATTGAACATTGAATATTTGAACATCGGGGAAGGTTGGTCCGCGAAGCACTAAAGGGTAGGGGGTAAGGAAGGGTCGGGAATCCCGGAAGTATTTCCCATGCCCATGTGCCTCTGGTCCGATCCCGCTGCAAAACGCGTGGGGCACCCCTGTCCCCACCACCACCGGCGGGTTCGAGCGTTAGGATACTATACTACCCCGTACCGTGGCTGGGGGACCTAGTGACTCGTGCGAGTTGGGTATATGGGTGTTGGGCGACCCGCCAGCACTGTCGTTAGGGGGAATACGGACGATAAATGGTACGTATACGTACATGGGTGGATGTCTAGCACCAAAACCTGGGACGGGAAAGGGCTCAAGACTCAAGTAGGACACGGGACGCGGGATCGATCCTCCTTCCCCCAAAAACAAAAAAAAAAGGCGTCAGAGCATCCCTAAGCCTCCCGGCGGGCGAGACGTCCAACTCCGACTTCACACAGGCTCAATTTCCAATCCCAAACCCCAAACCAAACCCCAAACCCGAGTCCGAGTCGGGAAGGTCGGGATCTGGGAGGGGTTTCGGCCGCCTTGTTACACGCCGACACCCCCTATGCGACATGCGACATGCAGCATGTAGCGTGTAGTATGTAGCACATTGTGTGGAACCTTGGTTGACAGGTTGTCGAGTTGGTCTTAGGAACGGGGGAAGGGGAGTATAGGGAGATTTTGTGGGGAAGGGGAGGGGAATGTTGCACTTTAGCGTGTTCTACTCCGGGTTAGGCCTTGCGAAGATGTACGACTCGGACTGACGGACGGGCGGATGGATGGATTGTCGGGTGGATGGATGGTTGTGGGCGTATCGGGAATGTCACGGAACATTGTGCATACAAGCCTCGAGCTTCTGGTCTCTGAGGTTCTGTGCAGGCTTAACGGTGGCTATGCACGTACCCACCTACCTATGCCCTCGCCCCCCTCTCTCAGTTGACAATAATTAATCCAATACAATCGATATTCTACATACCCTGCCCTATCTCAACCCAGCGTACATCATACCCCTCGACCTTACCACATCACGGCCGAGGCCCCTACTCCTCTAGCGAAGAGCACAGTGAGGGGCAAAGGGGGGGGGGTTGAGAGCTACAAACTACATACCCTATCCAGCAGTCGTCCGAATCCGGATCGAGGGAAGATCGCACATAAGCAGATTACTCCCGCGCCCCCGGCTTTCAAGTTGTCCCTTAACTCGTAACCATAACCATAAAGCCAAGTACGTCCCCACCTGCCAACCTCAACCCTCTCAACAAACGAACGTTCGTCGGTACCGATGTCCAAATCCCAAATCCTAAGTATATGATTTGCGCCCCGACCCCTAGTGTGCTATTTTGAAGAAGCGATCACCAAGGGCCATATCTTCCATATTGGCCACTGACTATTGACTATTGACGACTGGCAACTGACTATTGATCGATTAGATTCACGATTAGATCTTGGTTCTTGGGTATCTCTCCCCCATCTATCCAGACCCCCGTCCATCCCATCACGACATCACAACATCACACACTGTTCATCAGCTTCGCGGAGAAAGCGCGCCGCAGGCTGCTGGTGCTAATGCCGGTGCCAGCGAAACGCACAGCGCACAAGTGTGCATATGTATATGTATATGTATATGATATCATCGCCTTTGGTTTTCACGCTGCGTGGTGCATGGTGCATGGTCGGAGGTACGCGTGTATACTTACATGTAAGTACTACGAGGCTGTAGCCGGGGCCTGGACAGCATGTGCAAATTTCTAGATGAGAGTGGAAAGGCTCCGGGCCCTGGGGGTGTGGATTCATATGCGCCACACACGCGTACAGTAACATAGAGAGCAGGGAGAAGAGAGAAGCAGGATGCCCATACGAGTGGCATCGTGGCTCCGATCGCACAACATCGAAGGACCGTTGAACGTCAAGTCAATTCAAATCAAGTCTCTCTTCCAGCCCTAGACCACGTTCGCGGGCCCCCAAACTTTTATCCCCTCACCCTTCATTCATTCTCTGAGTCATTTCATTTCATTCCATAACCCACATCCCAACCACACGACGGCGCTTCTTAATTCTTAATTCTTGATCCTGATTTCCCGAGCACGCAACAAACACAAAAGGAAAGAAAGTTAAAACGTAGCCACCGCGCTGATAACGGCCGAGAAGTCTACAGCAGCATCACACAATCACACATCATATTACATATCACACATAACGCATTACGCATCCCACACAGGAACCTTACGGCAATATGTGCATGTACGTTATCCAATAAAATTGACATGATACAAACTCAGAACTCAGAAATCCAGAAAGAAGCCTCGCACCGAACTTCGACTTCGGAAGGGCGACACTTTGAACCTTCTATTTCGCTCCCCACCCCCCATGCCTACCCCAGATTCGAATTCCTTCTCCTTCATTCCTTCTCTCCTTCCCCCCCTTCATTCCCTTCCCCTGGCTCTTTCCCCCGGACGCTGGTAGCGCGGGCCAGGTGGCAAGGGGCAGCCCAGCCCCGCAGCGTGCCTTGCCTTGGGTATGCCCATTCTGCGGCGGCCCCGCCCAGCTCGGAGCACCCCCTCCGGCGATTCACCGGGACATGCGTCCTGGGTGCTGCGTGGCTCGTCCGGACTCGCAGGCTGGACGACGAACACGAACACGAACACGAACGCGAACGCGGACAACGACCCAAACGAATGCGGAAGGTTGTTAGATTGGATACGCAGGTACATAATAGAATGGATTGACATACGAGGATCTGTCCGTTTCCTCTCAAGTCCCCCCTGGTTGGGGAATTCGAGAGATCGTATTGTTTGGAGATCGATATCTGGTTGGGATTGATGAAATCGTAATATCACTATCTATATGTGTTGCTATTATGGATGCCATCTATGTGTCGGACGTCAACGCGTCAACGCTCGTGTCTACGATCGGTGATTGGTGATTTCATTGATTTCTTGATTATCGATAAGACTTTGGAGGGGGGGCGTAGGACTTAGCTGCTTAGATATGTCCGTAAGTGTGTCCTAGCATCATTATGGCGTCGTGTAAGTCCCTCGATCAGGAACGCAACTCGTGCTGGCATGACGTCCCATCCATTTAATGTGATGGATGTGTTGTATTAATACTACTACCGTGGTGAACTCCCCGTATTAACGTTGATTTAATAGTTGAACGGGGACCGGCGTGCGAGACGGTTCGATGGATATTGACCGTAGCTTGACATGCGTCAGTCGACGTGAATTCACCGGGGGGTGGGAGAGCACTTGGATGCCGGTAGGCAAAGGGTCGTGGCTATCCCAACCTCGTGGGGTCGTCGAAATTGAGAGCTCGAACACCTCACCCGCATCGGTTCACCCCCCATAACCACTGTGTTGGAATCAGTGCTAAAACAAGAAAAGCACTAAATGCCACCTGGACGAAATCGCTATTTCTGGCATGTAGTCTTCTCCCGAAACGCCCAACGCCTGACGCTGATGCTGTGCTGGCGCCTGGCGGGTCCGATCCGGGTAGGCAATACGCCCGGCCGGCATTCTGACATCCACAAAGACCACCTTAGCCCCCCTCCTCCTCCATCTACCCCCTCCCCTGAAGCAAAACTTAAAATCGGATCTAGGGGTTATTAATTGTTAGGAAGGATTGGATCGTTTCGGGCGGGTTCAGACGAGATGCTATGGAAAAGTGTTCGTTGCTGCGGGGTCCCTTTGCCGGGACGTGCACCCCATTCTCAGGCCTCTGAGCTTCGCGTGTCCGTTTCTAGGGGCGGACGCATCGATGTCGCTGTCCCCCACCCCCTGCTTCCTGGCTTGGCCTAGACTCCCACCGGGTCGACAACGTGCACAGTGGGATGACGATCTCGGGCACGGCTTCGCAAACCCCGCACATATGCGCGTTACCACAGCCGGGACTTGCCCATCCCCGTAAGTAAGTATATATGCGCCCAAGCCCAAGATGTCCTGCTCGCACCGGAAAAGGCTTATTACCGGAGTCGTGGCGAGCTTTAATGTAAGTTCTTTTTCAATGCTGAAGTTTGTTAGTGATGGACATTGCTTTGGAGCCCCGTTGAAGACGGGGTCGGCTTGATGTTCCGTGAAATGAATGGTGGGATATCCCTGGACTGTTGCAATATGCCCAGTGGAGGGGCGTGGAGACGCATGTGGGAGACGAAGTCGAAGTCTGAACAGACCTCAGGAAATACAACGCAACGCACAACTCGACCCCAACAGCCCTAGAAAAGGCTAGTGAACACAAGACCAACAAGAAAGACTAAACCAGTACCGAAGGAAATAGATAAACGACAGACTAAGCCTCGAAGGCCGCAAAGAAACGAATGATGAGGTCGGAAGAAAAAAGACAAGACCAAAAAAAAATAAAAAAAGGGCAACCTGACAAAACCCAGCAACCAAGAGAGGTTCAGACGTAACCAAAGCACCCCAAAACGACCCAGTATTCAAACAACAACATCAGGCCAAAGAACAAGAACGACACAAAAACAACAACAACGAAGAAAACACCCAACAACAAAAACAAAAAACCAAAAAAAAAAAAAACACCAAACCAGAAAAAACCAAACCCCACAAGCCTAAAAAAATCACAGAACACACAGACAGCACAACCAAAGACCAAACCACAAAAAAACAAACCCAAGAATACAACAAGCCTATAAAACGAAAACCAGACCAAAGAGACCAACCCAAAAAAGAAACACACATAAAAAAAACTGGAAGAAAACGCAACAGGCAACAGGACGCCAACGCACACAGAACCAAAACCAACAAACCCCTAAAACAACGAAAAACGAACCCCACAGTAAAGGGAAAAACATACGACACATCAGACAACAAGAACAAACCCGCAATACCCCAACGCACACAAGCAACACCACGACCAAAGAAAAAGCAAGGGATACGAATAACAGCACACGAAAACACCCCAACCTACACAAACCACAAGAAGGAAGGAACAACAGAAAACCCACCGAAAGCAGGAACACAAAAGCCAACACCAAAATGACAAAGCCACACCACCCGAGCAGCACAAACACGCGACGAAGACACTGCAAGACGAAGAGCAACAACCAGCAGAACTCAAAGCAAAGAAGACCTGTCACACAAAGAACCACAAAAGACAGAACGCCCACCCAAAGACACCAAAAAAATAACCAAAACCAAGAAAACACCCACCAACAACACCAATAAAGAAAAGTCACCACCCAAGGTAGACCCAAACGACCCACCCGCCAAACTCATCCTCTGCCCCTGGCCGAATTTAATCGCCTCACTATCTCAATATATCCAATAACACTAATTCCCCCTCCAATCAAATGTAAAAGCTGCGAATTCATTCGACGCTCCAAGTGTATTCAATAGCTCACTAAACATGATAAGGAATCTTTGTGATTCTGCTTTAAATTGGAATAACGGAGACTGATTGACACACGACAAGTATACAAACATACGACCGAAAAACACCATCGTGGTAGCATGCGTGGGTCAGTGTGGGAGCCCGACTCGGCTTTGGAGTTGTATACGTACGGTGGCGTATTCCCAAGATTAGGACATCACAAACCTTACACCTGGGGCTCGGGCGCTGGTGGGCAGAATAACACTGCAGATATCGAGATTCGCATGTCAAGAGAAGCGTTATGTTCAACCTCCTAGTTTGAGGTGGTCCCAGAAGCAAGTCCAGCCCAATTTTTCGGTAGTAAAGTTGTTGGAAGTTGGGTGATCCACCATGCTATCAGGACCGATACGCCGGGGCTATTTTCGACATGCTCGTTTCCACAGATCCGAATGTATATATTACTCCTCTGACAAAAGACAGATATCAGACCTTCTAAATGGATATCCTGGCGCTCCCTCTGGATTTTTCCGCTCACCAAATTATTCCCAACAGTGAGTACATACGCCATTTATTTACCGTGGGTTGAATTGTGGGCAGAAAATCCATGTCCCTTGTGCAACCGCGAAATTTCTCTCAGAGGGTGCATATAGCCTGGCGGCTTTCAGACACAAGTGTTTCTTCGACTTGGTTGGCTCGAACTTAGTGCTACATGATACATCTAAGCTTTCACATCAGTTTCATGCTGGCCTTTCTTTAGTCGATCCGGGAGCCACGAGATCCGAGACAAATACAGTTATGTTATACGGGAAAGAGTGGGTTGTGACTCCATTCTTGCTTAGTATGAAGTCTAATGCTTCCTTAAGAGGTGACATCATCACTGCGGAGGGTGAACCTTGCCACGGAATCGAACCGTCAAGATTTGCGGGGAAAGAGTCTAGACATTTGTAATTATAGACACGGGAGCAGATGGTATAAGGTTGATCATTGAATTCAATCCCATCAAGCGAACGTCCTTGAAAATATTGAGAAGATCATGATCCTCCTCACCAGTTTGTGTACTTCAGGTGGAAGTGCCATGAACCGTTCGGCGATACTCGCATTTGTAAAACAAAAATTTGATCGGTGATATTATAGATTCTCGATTGAAGGTTTTTCAGGATTCTATAACCCCGCAATCAGAATGTTGGAAGAATTCACCAAGATTCGAATGGGAGTGATAAGAAGTACGAATTTAAAGCCAGCTGAAGTTCCCCCAAGATGGAACTACATCGCAAGGTGGGTTTACTGCCAGGGAGTGTTGACGATTAGGCCAGTAGGAGATATCCAGTAGTCGTTGGATCAGTGAAGGATGTGTGGTGGGGGGAGGCCAATGCGAGATCGAAGTCATGGTAGATATGATCCTAGAGATAGCGAGGAATTCTGCGAAGGCCGCGTGTCTCCTGGAAATTCTGAGAGACTTCATGACAACAAGATCTGATATGAATACCCGGAAACAGAATAGATGCCGATATCATTACGATGTGGCGTTCCGAGTGTGGGGTCGATAAATATAAATAACTTGTAAACAAAGACCATGCACCCAGATTTAAGGCCCCAGGAACATCGTGGAAGCGAGAACCTTATCTAGAGAAGTTCGTATGCCGGCGAGGGCGTCACCCATTCGGTTGAGTTTCGCACAATTACTCGTCTACGCCACAGACTGACGCCGGATATGTAGACAGCGAACCCTTCCATATTAACACATCGTTCGATACCTCAGGCTGCCCCAAGGAATTTGTATTGGGTGGATTTGGCGTTCCGTGAAGTCAAACGAGCGAAGAGGATACTTGGCGTCCAAGGACACCAACCGGTTCGTCGCAATTGGAGGGAACCAAATGAAGATTGATCCCCACCACAGATAGCGAGGCCGCACAACCGCCGCAAGGCCTTTCCGAAGATCTACACCATATGAAGTTCGCGTTCTCGCAATGCCACAAGATAAATGAGCTACAACGAGTCTAGTTCAAGTGAATAAGTATATGAATGAACACCAGGCGTCACCGAGGCAGACGGCCTTCAGATAATGTCCGGAATGAAGCGAGCCGAATGAGGCTTACCATGACATTGATTCATATGTGTTAGCTTAGAAACCATATGGATTTGGTGCTATAACTCGCGGCCCTTCAGGCCTCAGGCGTTCATCGATAAAGCGCGTAGATTCGTTTTCTGCGACTATACCGGACCTGAAAGTCATGTTCGGTTAGTGAACCCCATCGATAGCCCATCCAGACCACTTCTGGCAAGCATAAAGGGTAGAACACACGCACCAACGAGCCGCATGTATGCAAACTCAAAATAGCTACATCGATGCGACATGCCGAACATATATTCTTGCTGTGAGATAAACAAAATCTGACTCACCCATCTGTCGTTCGTGCATCAGTTTTCGTCCCCTTCGCAACTCAAATCCTCCCACACTGCTCCACCACCACCCATATAGCCCCCTAACCCTTTCCGTCGCCACCTATTTCCCTTCGCATCACACCCCTTATCCCATACAGATATGGGAACCCGGAAAAATAGATCACCCTCCCGACTATACGCTCCTTCCCCTATGTTATTCTGAATATTGTTTCCTGATTCTTTCAAAGGTCCGCCCGAATGGTATGTCGTATCGATGGAAGGTCGATCACGAATGCGGGGTAATGTCGATCAGCTTTGATGGAGAGGGGGACCCCAGACACCGCCAACCCCAGATCAAGAACGAGATTATAAACAAGGACAACTCATCAAAAGTTGGACGGGTTACGCCGGGTCGTAAACGTGCCAATTCTTGTGGATGGACTCGGAAAATTGTCACTTGAGGAGCATTGCGGGTTGGTTTGTACCAGAAGCGTTCCAGTCGCGGGGGAGTTCCTGAGGCTTATCCGTAGGTCTTGTCTTCGATCTCCTGTACCCAGGTTGGCGGCATAATAAGGCTAGTAATGGGGGACGCTGAACAATGGGGGAAAAAAGGGAGGGGATGAGGGGAGGGGAAAGGAGAAACGAATATTACCTTACATCTTGCCTTTATACCACCTGTCAGCAATCTATTTAGACAAAATTTTATTCAAAACAAGCGGACCTTTCTTACCACCTGATCAGCCACCGTGATCAGTTGGGGCAGTCACCTGCACGAAAATATTGTCATGGTAGTCATGAGCTCCGACATGAGACTACTTTCATTTCGTGTTTAGCAGCAGTGGAGCCCAGCAGGCTTGTCATGCGGGCCATAATCGGTCTGGTGTTCGTCCTCGGGACCTGTGAAATTTCGAAGGGAAGCAATTAGTGGGAGTGGCCAGTGCCACGTTTTGGTTTTTTACAAGGGTTAGACTTGACTCGGGGAATCACTGGGGCTCTAATGGAAGGGGCAGGACTTTCCACGGTTGATTCTTTGATGATGAGCGGCAGAAGTTTGGTCTTGGGCGAGTTTTTCGTGTGTCCTTGGTGGCAATATTCAGGGGAGAACTTTTTCTCGGATGATAGCTTTGATCCGGAACCAAAGAAGACAGATAGAAATGATGGGTGTCAACACATTCCGCATTGAGCGTCATATCTCGCAATACAACTCCAGCTTTGCGTTGTCCAACAATACTAATTACGATATTTGCATAAGGATAAGAAACACGTAGTCACATATCTGTGCCCTGGTGAAATTACTGCAGGCAAGGAATGTCGTCGAAAAATGGGAAAAGGCTCGGAAAGAATACGTCCATCACAGGAGTAACTCTGGCCAGGAATAAAAATTAGAGGTCAGTTGGCGTTGGAGCATACGATGTTTCAGCGACAACTCCAATAGCGTCCACATGCTTGGGCCCCACTACCGATTACCGCACTGAAAACACCCACCAGTCAAGTTATTCTGGAAGCGACGACCTAGTGAAGGCAATAACATCTGTTATATAACGATACACGGGATGTAGATCAATGTGTACTGTAAGGATGTTGCTAAAATTGGAGCAACGTTCAGACGAAATGCTGGTTTTCAACAACCTGGATGTTACGGTAATGAAATATCAGTACGTTCGATCCCTAGCCAAATTCCAAGCCAGACACTGAGCTTACTGTGGTCATTCCTCTTTTTGTAACATCATCTGTTAGATGAAAATCATGTGTGTTTCTCGTTTACAGGATGCTCCAAGCTCATCCATATGACTTGTTCCACGCGGGCTTGCCCTGATCCTAGGGATCGTACCTCATATATATACGCAAAAGATGCCCTGACGTGCAAGTTATGCTCTGTGAACGATTCTTTGATGCTAGAATCGTCCTATGCCTGTATCCAAGAACAATCAGTTAAAACCCCTGCGCAGGATTCCAAAAAATTGGGGATTTACGGAGTCATCCGAGAACACAGAAGCCTAGGATCCACCGACAAATTTTCAACGCATAGTCCCCACACTTGGAAATTTAAGCACTGGGATTTCAAGACTATCTTCATGGAGAACAGATGGGGTCTGGATAAGCAGGTCCACTAACAAGTCGATAGCAGTGCTTCGTGAAGTAATCTTGTAGAACTTCCATCACTTGCTAGCACATCCGTCAGCTCAAAGTCTTGTTGCAACTTCTCAATATATTCGCCTGCACCAGAAAGATGCGCAACTTTTGCACAAGCTGCATGGAGTTTCAGGTAAGTCGGCGATGGAAGAGCCAAATTTTGATGTTTGGTTTCGATTTTTACTTGTCTTGGCAGGCGAGAGAATTCGAACACTTCCTCGGGGTCTACAGCCTCGATGTTATATTGGTGTTTGGCGCTCTGCATGATCAAGTGGTATCAACGCCAAATTTGTTTAACATGACATGATGACGTACCGTTCCCTCGAACCACAGTTCCAATCCGTCAAATCTGTCACGGACTTCCGAGAGGAGGGTGAGAATATTTTCTAGATGATGTACACCTGAGCCATTGAGTTCCTGAAGAACACTTCCATAACCAAAACGATCCAAAACAACCCACGCTGGCGCTGCATACCATCGCTAAATTATAGGTATGATCTTATTAGTTGGATGATGGGGGAAAGTGAAGGATTTTTGGGAGAACTGTGTACCTTTGAGTCGTCACTGAAAATATCCTGATTGGTTAACTCGCTCAAGATATGCGCACACTGTATATTTCCGACTACTCCAATTCTGACCCCCGCCCTATCAAAATCCTTCGCCCGAGCCCTGAGATCATCGTTTTGTTGCATAGATGTTTTATCATATGCGCCAGAAACCATGCACCGAAAACCACCACGGACCAGAGCCTTATCATTTAAGGCGGCCACATTAACACCTAAATTGTAAGCACACTACTGAACTCACGCTTTTCTTTGCTTCTCGATGATCTGTCGGAAACTGCACTAGCATTGTGCTTATCATGTCCTTCAGCGTGTTGAAGGATGTACGTGATTGGTGCCCTGAGGGTGTAGGGGTTCTGCCTTTAATCTTTTTGACTTATAGGAGCAGCGCGTTAGCTGAGTATCAGCAGCACAATGAATAAATCGAGACTTACATGGTCGAATAAAGTAGTTATAGTAAAACTCGCCAAGTTTCAATAGCTTCCCCGAATCGACGTTACACGACATGATTTCGTCGATGACAACGGTTTGAGCTTGGTGGTTTGGCGCGTAAATGATGAGATACCCAAGAATTCTGGCAAACATCGTCTCAGTCTTGCCTTTGCGTTGCGCTCAATACCCAAGCATATTTCCCAGGCACTCTTTATGTGGGAAATTCGGGGATGACTTGAATATAAATCTGCGATTTCGTGCTTATCTGGAAGTGGACGTTGACGAAACATAATGAAAGACTCAATTCATTCGGAAGTAACGCCAGATGTGACTAAACGCTGTTTGCATTTATTATGTCATGCCAAAGTTCTTACCATTTCAAGCATAGTTCGGGTCGATGTCGCAAACCTTACAGTTTTACACGAAAGTATATATCTTTGGGTGAACGCTCAGCTACCCACACTCGTGATATACAAATCATGCACCATATGTTACATGGGGCCATTTACTGTCGTAGTCAATGTCACCACCAACCGAACCCCAAGCCGCTAGCACGCCTCAGCTGTATACCATGGTTAACTGGAATATTATCCATGCTCGAGGTGCGAGATTTTACCATGGAGGTTGGAACCACCATGGTCACTGTCTATCAACTGTATTTCCCCCAGATTCAAACTTGAGAATACTCCGTCATCGCAGTAGTCCCCTGTAGATCACGACAAGATAAGGCAAGGTCAATCACATGGAAGATATATCGTATAGCACAAAAAAAAATAGTACGAACCCTAAGACTATAAAGTTGAATATCAGCGCTGACAGTGGGCTCCTTGGCATACACAATCCCATGCGAAGTTACCTTGGGGTTGGTACTTTCTATTCCTCTCGAATCGCCTAGATCATAATCGGGATAGCTGTGCCTCGAAACAACACCGGAATCTTTCCATGACTGGTATATACGGTTGTTGAGTGCTACCATAACGCTGTTAGTGTACCTATGTATCAGTAGCAAGTTAAAAATTGGAGGGCGGTGTAACAGGAAGTTCACTGACACTTTCCCCAGGACATAAGAACTGGTGTTGAGGGTGGTTTAACATATGTACACATTAAATTAAATTTTAAATAGAACTTACGGGCAGAAGGAAAGTGTGTCGTTCTATTACGTTGGTAAGCATGAGAAAATGTAGCACAGTAACGAGAGGGACTGACGGGAAATGCGATATATGTCACGAGTGTGATAATAGCAACACCGGCTAAACACCATTGCAATTCAGGGTTGATAACCTTTCGCGGAGTACTGCTTACCTGAAAGTGTATTAGTTTCTATCGTCAAACGGACGATCTTAAGGACAACATCATCAGTCCTTCGGGTGAGCCTCGCACTCTTCCTGGCTTTCAAAAGCTACAACACCAATCCTTAGCGTTGATCCCAGGCTACTCGTATCTTACGGTGAGGTTGAAAACTTACATAGTATGTCATACCAATAGCGATGATGATGTCAACAACGACGCTACCAGCCAGCCAGATCTAGAAAAAGGAGCCAGGGATCAGCAACATTGGTAGTGGCCAAAAGGCCTGGAGACATACAGTTAACGAAGGGACTTCTTTTGCAGATACCCTGTTATCAATTGCTGTAAGGACTCCTGTAACGAAGCCTCCAATTGCCTGTGTCCCGCCGATCTACAGGAATTGGTCGAGATTAGAGTCAGCTTCCGACAACTCGGAGATATTTTGATAAATCCGTACAAAGACTATAACCGCTACCAAGATACGGGATTTGCTGAGGACCCATAGCCTCCATCCATAAAACAGTTGAACCATGTATGCCATGAGGCTGTTCATTATGGGTGCATCGATGGGGGAAATGTAGGCCGTTGCGAGAGTATTCATGTTCCCGAATCCATACACGAACCAGTGAAACGCGTCGGCTGTGCTCAGACCCGTCTGTATCAGCTCGAGAGAAAACAGGATGTATACTGTGATCATCATTAGCAGGATAGCTAACCAACAAACTGGATGAGATACCAAAGCTTTTGAGCCAGGTCTTGTCGTTGTGGAAATGAAGTCGGTATATATCTATACGGATCAGGATGAAGCTAATCCATATTCAAGGCACCAAGAGGAGACTCACACACTTGTACGATTAAGATGCCCAGAAAACACCAGTTTAGCATAATTCCCAGAAGCTGACCAAACGGAGACTTATTTCAATAACACGAGGCGTTGGTGCGTGAAAGCTGTACTGACAGGTGGGCCGGTTCTATCATTACCAACATGTTAGTTTCATGTCTTACTGCTGGTTTGGTGGATCGGGTGTGACATACAAGAAACCGATGTTTGGTGGGATGGGTGGTAGCGTCGATGTGGAATTGAAGATCGACATGCTGGAGTTGAGGTTGGAGTGAACGCACGACTACAATTACGACAAGGATTTTTCATGTTAGCCAATAGGATCCGACAATGGCTTCAATTTTGTTTGTAAAAATGACTTACAACTACCACTGGGTGCACAAACTGGATATTACCTTTGGGGAGCAGAAGTATATCCAAACCTGAAGCAGAGCACGAGGCTGTTGAGTGGCACAATATATGAGCAGGCTAGTACACACCTCCAATTTACCGTACCTATCTGCTAGAACCCCAGGATTAGTAATCATTTTTTTTTATACATGGGGATCGGGTATACCTCTCAGGGCGGATGGGTGGATAATCAGTGGGCGACAACCTGCCTGATCTGTTGTGATGGACACCTGGGGCAGTGTGGCGGGTGGGGGCGGGGTGGTAGGAAGGATCCAAAGAGAGCTTCAAGGGTCGGTGAATACATACCAGCTGGCAGTTTCCTGGAAGGTGAGAACTTACCCAGCGAGGCCGTTTATTCGGATGAGACGCTTCGTTCCCCATAGGGTATCGTGTACGAAAAAAGACTCTTCGGTTCCCCACAGGTTCTCCCCACCCGCAAGGACAGCACATTCTTAACGATCACGGAGAAGCCTTTCGAGCTGCGGAGGGCCTGTACAAACGTATATGAGATCATGGTCACACTTCAAAATGTTGAATTTGACTTTGCATACATTCCTACGGAAAGACACTTTTTGAGGAAAATGACACGTGATCATTGGTCCCTATATCGAGGTCAACAGACACGGTTTTCAGAGCACCAAATGGATTTCATTGCCAATCTATTCATACCGAATGCATACCTCGATTTACATTCCACAAACGGTAATCACAACTCTTCACCTACGCTGCGTAGGCTAGTTTTTTGCGCCTAGATTTTCGACAAACGAGATTGGAGTGGCAAAAAAGGCAAAGAACAGTATGGTATCATCTTTTCACATATATTTTTTGTGGTCACACACCACAGGGTCTCAGATCACAGTGTGTATCTTTTAAGCAAAGGGCGTCAAGTTTCAAAATCAATTCCTACGCTGGGCTGTGCGAACTACAATGTGTAAAGAGAAGGCAAGGAATCAAAGGCTATTACGGGATGGTCATTGAGAAGGCTGTTTGTTGGCCGTTTAATGTGGTGATATGGCGGAACATCTTCAGGTTTTATCAGAAATCATGGTATGTATCTGCACTTTACTTTCCCCCATGACTAACGCGGTATAACCCACACTCTATTAATGCATTTCAAAAAAAGTAGCGTGTCAATGAGCTACTCTGCACAATACAAGGACTACAACATGGCCACGCCGGCTTCATTACAGGGGGCCCGGCCAAAGCCTACGACATATTTCACTTCTTCCTTTGCGTGGTCTAACGGGACCCACGCCCAACAGTGGCACTCTTTAGCTCCCCTCCCCAACTATGTGGCGCGCATGTTCGCCTCAAAATCCCGTAGCATAAGGCGAGGAAGACGAAGGATGGCAATGTCATGACAGAAGGGGGTGAATGGGTGGTGAGTTTAGAACGATCTCCGTCCTGATAGGATTAAGAACCGTGAGGAGAAGCAGGGGGCTTTTGCATCCTGATCTCAAGATAGAATTTACAGGTTATTTTCAACCTTGGTTCTAAGAGGCTTTGAAGAGTTGATAGGATCCGATAAGTGGCCATAGAATTTCTCTTGTTTCATAAGAACGAACAAAAGGTCTGTATCGTACCATATAGTGAGTTCCGGCTTTACCCTCCCAGCAGATTTTTTTTATTGAAGACAGCGCGCAACGAGCCCTTCAATACGACATTTGTTGACAAAATAGTTTCGAAGTGGTACGTTCGAGAATGCTATGACTTTAATCATCTAAAATTTTCAAGTTTGGAGTGCTTCTTTGGTTAAGAACCTATAATTGTGTAATCAGGACTACAATTTCCTCTATATGAGTGATACTCATACTTGGACGTGAAATGAACTCAGCAGAACGCGTGCCACGGACTCGGGCATGTTGGAACCAAGAAATCCGAGTCACTGTCACATATCGTGGGAGAAGCCTAACATACCCCACCATAACAAATAAACCTCTGTTCAACATTACATCAGCTCCCCTCGGCGCGAAAAGACTTGCCCACACTCACGCTGTTGTATCAGTAATAATCAAAAGCCTCTAAATTCACCCTGACACTGCTCAACCAACAGACACTCCCAATATATGTAACTCTCAGATTACTCTCCACGATGTACGATACTGCTGATATCACGGGTCTCTCTAATCTCATCTCGGACACTGTCTCTTCGCTTGTCCAAATATGCAATGCAAACGACTTGCGCATCCCACGCTTGGATGAAAAATTCATTCCTGATTCTGAGGCCTTTCGATCCCACAAAGAGGCAGGAAAAGCCATCAAGATCATCACGGCTGTCGCGCTTCAACTGGCTGCGACCTTAATGCCTCCACAGGAAACCATTTTTCAGGTCACAAATGGGGTGAGCACTGCCTCTTCAATCCTATTTTTCCTGGAGACTTAATTATTATTAGCATCTGAAATCCGCCGCGCTAAGGGTCGCAGTTACATGCCACGTCCCAGAAATCCTGCGTGACGCTGGTTCTGAGGTTCCTATAAAATATCTGAATGCGAGGAAGATCACTAGGTGACCCTTTTTCCGAATAGGGGCTCCACTCAAAGGTTATCGCTAAGAAAACTGGTGTTGACGACATGAGACTTGGTACATATTTTAATCTCGAACTTACATAGGCCGTACTTATTAACACCCTTCTGCAAAGCCCGACTACTCCGATACCTCGCCAACCGTCACATCTTCCGGGAAGTGAGACCAGATGTCTTCACGCACAATAGAATATCCGGGATGCTGGACACGGGGAAACCAGTTGAGGCCCTTCTCCACCAGTAAGTATAGAATCTGCTCAAGCTCAACTAACTTATTCCGGATGAAGCCCGGAGAGTAAGCATGAGGGGACAAACGGCTTCGTCGCCCTGGTAGAACTATTGTTCGCGAGTCTTTTCTTATATCAGGGATGTTTTATCTGATGTTCGACTCAAGTACGTCTGACGGCCACAAAGCTTCCGCTTACCTGCCGGAGAACATGAAAGATCCCAAGACGTCCCACTCGACTGAGATTAATCAGGCACCGATGCAACGCGGCTTAAGAACGGACATGTCGTATTGGGAGTGGTACTCCCAACCCGAAAGGTTCTATGAACGGCATCTATTTGGTATGGCGACAAGAGGAGACTCATCTATGGAATCCCCAAACTTTATTGTCAACAGTATAATATTTGTAACATTCTAATCCGGTCATATGCTTATTCGGGGGTTTTAGCATTTGACTGGAATTCTTTGCCTGCAGATTCTCCTATCGTCGATATAGCAGGAGGAATAGGAAACTCAGCCATGGCGATATTGAAGGCCTTCCCCCGACTTAGTATGATTGTCCAGGATATCCCCGCCGTCATTGAACAAGCAGCCATGGTAAGCATAATGACTATAGGGTGAACTCAACTTGTCTGAACAATAACTTAGATTTGGGAAAAGGAGTTCCCTGATGCTCTGGTTTCTCAGCGGGTCAAGCTGCAAGGTATGTAAATCAAGTATTCTCAAAGCCTAATTGACAAATTGTGTGTAGCCCACGATATGCTCACGCCTCAGCCCATCACGAATGCATCTGTCTTTCTCTTGAAAGACGTGATCCACGACTTGCCCGATGCGTACTCCGTCAAGATGCTAACGCACCTACGTAAAGCAGCAATGCCAACTACTCGATTAATCATTCTCGATACAATCATTCCTTATACTTGTGATGGCCCGGGTATCGCTGGCGATGAGTTTGAAGCCGAGGGTAGTGGGATTCCTGGATTGTCCCTTATGCACGCGAACGAAACACCGTATTCAAGAGATATCGCTGTATGTTTGATCATCCATCGGAAGAGTCTTCCTATGTTGAACGTATCTGCAGATGATGGTCTGGTTAAACAGTCAAGAACATACCCTCGGTCAATTCCGTGAGCTTTTCAAGCTTTCTGGCTGGCGCATGGTCAATGCCACTCGAGGCGGACTCGGCATAGATTGTGTAGAGGCTCTGCCGTCTTAATGACCTACATAATTTATTTCCCTCGGCTCCTTCTTTTTCCAAATAAAGCCCCACCCCTTGGTATCGTAAGCTGCAACACCTGACTATATACTATCTTTCTGATCCCCATATCCCCATATCCCCATATCCCCATATCCCCATATCCCCATGGGTCATTCTACTAACTAGCGTCTCGTTCAGCCAATGTTATAGTCTTGATTTTTTTCCCACCATTATTTCTTCCGGATCTCTGCTTCTTATCAAACGCAGAAAACCTCTGCCCGACGATGGATGGACATCGCGTGCGAGTAGAAGGGTAGTGTCTTACACATAATCCGCGGAATCTAACTTTGTATAGGTCATACATAAGGACAGGAGATGTTGAAGATTCGGGACTTGACAGCTCAACTCACGCCTCGAAGCTTCTCTCCTCAAGCTTACACACAAGATGTATGACGCTTACGACATCACAGACCTCTCTAATCTTATCTCCGATACTGTGTCTTCCCTTGTCCAAATTTGTAACGCACACAGCTTGCATATACCTCGCTTGGACGAAAAATTTACTCAAGACTCTGAATCGTTTCGTTCCAACAAAGATGCAGGGAAAGCTATCAAGATCATAACTGGGGCTGCTCTTCAGCTCGCTGCGACTTTAATGCCCCCGCAAGAGACTATCTTTCAGGTTACACATGGCGTGAGTATATCCTGTTTGACTCTCGATTTAGCATTCCTCTGATGATTTGAATAAGCATTTTAAAACAGCTGCTATGAGAGTGGCAGTATCATGCCATGTCCCGGAAATTTTACGAGATGCTGGCCCCAAGGTTTCTTCAAATATCCACATCCACCTAAGTTTACACACTGACTTGCATTTGAAAAGGGACTCCATTCAAAAACTATTGCAGAGAAGTCTGGCGTTGACGACGGGAGGCTCGGTACATTTTTACTTCTAAACTACCTATATGGTACCAATTAACTTCCGTCAAGCCCGTTTGCTCCGTTATCTCGCCAATCGTCATGTATTCCGTGAAGTCGCACCAGATGTCTTCACTCACAACAGAATATCTGGGATGTTGGATACAGGGAAACCGGTTGATGTCATCTTTCAAGAGTAAGCGCCCAGCTGCCTTTGAATTCAGATGAGTGTACCCGTACTTACCCCAGCCAAATTGAAGCCCAGAAAGTAAACATGATGGAACCAATGGCTTCGTTGCACTAGTAGAACTATAGTTCGTGAATTTATATTTATATACGCCCTGCTTCAATTCATTTCTCCCCTCAGCACTTCTGATGGTCACAAAGGTTCCTCATACTTGTTGGAGAACATGAAAGATCCTAAGACTTCTCACGCGACCGAGGCCAACCAAGGACCGATGCAAAGAGGGTTGGGAACAGAGATGTCATATTGGGAATGGTATTCCCAGCCTGAAAGGCTTTACGAACGTCGTCGGTTTGGCGTGGCGATGAAAGGAGTTGCATCGATGGAGCCCCCAGGTTTTATTCTCAAAGGTGCATTATTACAACCTCGAGGTTTTTCTGATAGTTTTACGTGAATTTTAGCATTTGACTGGAGTTCTCTTTCTGCGGACTCTATTATCATTGATGTCGCAGGAGGAATAGGAATTTCGTCCATGGAAATATTGAAGGCCTTCCCTCACCTGAATATAATCGTTCAAGACATTCCCGCAGTTGTTGAAGAAGCGGTCAAAGTAAGTGCGCTTGAATATAGACACTCACGACTTGCTTAAGCATGAATTTTAGTTCTGGGAGAAGGAGTTACCCGACGCTCTAGTTTCTCAGCGGATCAAACTGCAAGGTCCGTGTACGTGAGACTCTCCAAATATGCCTAATGGTAAAACTTTCATGCACAGCACATGATATGTTCACACCACAACCTATCCAGAATGCATCTATTTTCCTTCTGAAAGACATATTACACAATTGGCCCGATGCATACTCTGTGAAGCTTTTGACTCACCTTCGTGAAGCAGCGACACCGACCACTCGATTACTAATTTTTGATACGGTCCTCCCTTATACTTGTGATAACACAGGTCCCACCGTCGATGAGTTCGCGACCGAGAATAATAGGATCCCTGGATTGTCTCTTGGATCTGCCAATGAAATGCCATATTCGAGGGATATCGCCGTATGTTTGGTTGTTTATCTACCGCCGGGGTCTCCCGACGTTGAACATATTTATAGATGATGGTCTGGTTAAACGCCCAAGAGCATACCCTCGGTCAATTCCGTGCGCTTTTCAAGATTTCTGGATGGCGTATGGTTGGTGTTACCCGAGATGGATTCGGCTTAGATTATGTGGAAGCTCTTCCATCATAACAATTTACGTACTTTTCCTTCCCTTGACTGGCGCTTTTCGCAGTTAAAGCCCTGCCTCATGATATGGTAAGCTGCAACACCTGACTATCTATAGCTTTCTGTGGGCCGCAATCCCATGCGCTAACCTCTTGATAAATGTGTATTCGACCGAATTGTTTGTGTCCCCAGAACCCAGCTTAGAGGGTTGATTTCTTCCCACCGGCACTTCATGTAGATATCTTCTTATCAGATGGGGAAAGCATCCATCCGGTAGTGGATTGTCGTGCGAGTGGAATAGCAGCCTCTGACATATAATCCGCGGCATCCACCCACCATGTAGGCAACATATAAAAGCAGTGGAGGTAAGAATGCGGACCTTGACAGCTTGATTCACACCTCTAGATCTTTACCCCTCAGGCTCACTCGCAAGATGTATGATGCTTTCGACGTTACAGGCCTTTCTAATCTCATCTCAGATACTGTATCTTCTCTTGTCCAAATCAGCAATGCAAATAACTTACATATTCCTCGCTTGGATGAGAACTTTACCCCAGGTTCTGAAAATTTTCGTTCCAACAAGGATGCAAGGAAAGCTATCAAGATCATAACTGGAGCTGCTCTTCAGCTCGCCGCGACTTTGATGCCCCCGCAAGAGACTATCTTTCAGGTTACACATGGCGTGAGTATATGCCTCTCTTACCTTGTTTGTTAGCAAGTCAATGTTGATTTGAATAGCATTTCAAAACAGCCGCGATGAGGGTTGCAGTGTCATGCCATGTCCCAGAAATCTTGCGGGATGCTGGCCCTAAGGTTCCTTAACTAACACTTATATATGGTGAATGTCAAATACTTATTTCCACCTGAATAGGGTCTCCATTCGAAAGTTATTGCAAAGAAGACTGGTGTCGACGATGGGAGGCTCGGTGCATATTTATTCACAACCTTGAATCTTTTTTGAGAACTAACTTTGACAAAGCGCGGTTACTCCGGTATCTTGCGAACCGTCATATTTTTCGTGAAGTTACACCAGATGTCTTTGCCCACAACAGAATATCCGGGATGCTGGATACGGGGAAATCGGTCGAGGTTATCCTTCAGGAGTAAGCGTGAAAACTTCCCAAGTGTTGGGTCGGCGAATACTCATTGTCATAATTTTCAAGTCCCGAAAGCAAGCATGACGGGACAAATGGTTTTGCTGCTCTAGTGGAGATATTGTTCGTACACCATAGTCATATTACTAAGGTTGTGCCTAACACTATGCTCAAGTTCCTCCGATGGCCAGAAGGGTTCCTCTTACCTGTTAGAGAACATGAAAGATCCAAAGACTTCCCACTCCGTTGAGGCCAACCAGGCGCCGATGCAACGTGGCCTAGGAACGGACATGACATATTGGGATTGGTATTCACAACCAGAAAGACTATATGAACGTCGTAGATTCGGTTTAGCGATGAAAGGAGTTGCATCAATGGAGCCACCAGGCTTTCTTCTCGACGGTACATCGTTGTGATTTTGTGATCCGTAACCGTTCAGTTGCTTATTTTTGACCTTAGCACTCGACTGGAACTCTTTGCCTGCGGATTCTACTGTTGTTGATGTTGCAGGTGGAATAGGAAATTCTGCCATGACGATACTAAAGGCTTTCCCCCACCTCAATGCGGTCGTTCAGGACATTCCCGCCGTCATCGAAGAAGCCGTTAAAGTAAGTGTCAATGCTTAAAGGATGGGCACAATTTCTTGAACATTGTATTCCTTAGTTCTGGGAAAAGGGGCTACCCGATGCTCTAGCCTCTCAGCGAATCAAGCTGCAAGGTTTGCATCCCCAATATTTCCAGAACAAATTTTAAATGATATACAGCCCACGATATGTTCACATCCCAGCCCATCAAGAACGCATCCGTTTTCCTGCTGAAAGACATAGTGCACGATTGGCCCGACGCGTACTCCATAAAGCTCCTGACAGAACTGCGTAAAGCAGCGACACCCACCACTCGATTATTGATATTTGATACTGTCCTTCCTTACACTTGTGACAATACAGGCCCTACCGCTGATGAATTTGAAGCTGAAGGGAGTGGAATACCTGGATTATCCCTCGGAGCTGCTAATGAAGTACCGTATTCAAGAGATATTGCCGTACGTCCGACTGTTTATTTCTACTGGTACCATTTCTAATGTTAAAGCTGGGTTACAGATGATGGTCTGGGTGAACGCCCAGGAACACACTCTCGGTCAATTCCGTGACCTTTTCAAGCTCTCTGGATGGCGCATGGTCAATGTCACTCGGGATGGGTTTGGTTTAGATTATGTGGAGGCTCTCCCGTCGTAAAGCTTTCCATAGATTTCATTCAAGCAACCCCTTTCAATGTTTCCCTGATCATAAGTTTATAAGTTAGAACTCTGAGCCTTATTGATATTGTTTCTCTCTCGCCGTATAACCATTCACTATTCCGTTAACGAAGGTGTCTCCGACAAAGACGTCGATCTCTTCTCTCTAGAATGTATCTCTATTTCTGGGTTTGCATTCGCTAGTTTTCATCCTCCTACATAGCTGGCTGGGGATTGATAAACGCATTGCACATGTAGAGTGAAACCAGCTGTTTTAAAAGAGGCCGTGCCGCGACTGCCACTCCACGACATGTGAACCAAGCACTAGAGCCTGGACATGTCATGTCAAAGCTGGGAGCAAGAAGCACACAACAGAGGTGGAATCGGATGCACTGCATCGGCTCTGCGCTACTTTTATGGCGGTTGCACGCGTGTAGTATTCACACCTTGGACGGGCACTGGGCAGGAAAATCTATAAGTTATTCCGTGACAATCCGATTTCCATTTAGGATACAGAGCACATAATGTATGCGGATGGTACCCACGTAGCTGGCGATGACGGTGATAATAAGAAGAACAGTAAGAAACAAAACAATGTAGAGACTTGATCATACAGTATGTTGCTCAATTTGATATTTTCCCTGACCCAACCCTTCATCTCTTTGCCTTCCATCCCGCTGAGCCTCCGACTACGCCAAAGCTCCCAAACGCTCCACCACCACCGACACCTGCACTTGCCGGTCCCTGGTCTCCACCATGAAATCCGCCCGCACCACTGCCACCGAACGACTTGTTAGGCCCGTGTCCTGAAGTCAGTCCAGCGCTCCCGGGCTGGAAGGAAGAACGGTATGAAGTGGTAGGTATTGATTGAATAGAAAGGAATTTATTGGGGAGTGGACGGTCGTCGGTGTTGTATTGGAACTCGAGGCCGATCCCATCTGCCTCGGAAACGTCGAGTGTCTTGACAAGCTTTTTCCCGATAGCATTCAACTTCTCAACATCTTCCTTGCTACGTGTCCAAACCTGGATCCTGTCCACTTTACTGCGAAGGCTGACGACGGCACCACATATTTCATCGCCCTCTTCAAGCTCCTCGCCGACTAGGGCCATAGCGAGCCAATTCCAGCAACGATCAAGCAACGCAGGGTTGTTCTTCATCGTGAGTACCCACTTCCCACCGTTTGCGTTCGCCTCGTCTTCCCACATCGGTTTGATCCCAGATTTAAAGAGATGGTAGTTCGAGTTCTTCTCGAGCTTGGACGGCGGTTTTAGCCAGTTGAAATAGCGACAGAACTCTTCAACTGTCGAGAACTCGCCAATAACAGTGAGGCCTGCCTCATAATCAGTGGATTCGGGGGGTTGTGCGGAGAAAGGAGCTGCAGGGTCAGGGACGGTTGCAGATGCAGGGGTGAATGGGAATTTGGCTTTCGAGTCATGATAGATTGTCCTGCGGCATGTAAATATAGTAGTTAATACGCAAGAAGGTCCTTAGGACGTACCATGGGAACTGAAGCGGGTGTTCGGGAGCCTTCATAGGGATTCCAGGGGTCTTCGGATCCTCAATCATTTCTGCATCAGGTGGCTTCGCCGACCCATCAATACTGAGAGCACGGGCCTTCGCAAGTCGCGCGGTAATCGCATCCAGACTCGGGATATTCTTGTAGCCCACCTTGGTCTGCTTCTTCTCCGGTACAGGAGTCTCTTGATTCAGCTTATCCAACTTCTCCGAAGTCAACGACTCGCCTCCCGTGACGTCGCCCGTCTCAGACTGTGGCGGTGAAGTAGAAAGAGTAGAAGGTGATGTTGAACGAGTAGATGGTGCGTTCACTGCCGTTGAATCATTCGTTCCGATAGAGGCGTTAGAATTTGTTCGTAGTGCGAATGCTGCGAGACGTGGACGAGGTGCAGAGGTAGCAGCGTTGTTTGCCGGACTCGCCCCGCTGGTGGCATTAATATTAATACGAGCTGCGAGTTGGTTTAACGAGGGCAGTCGATTAGAGGGTTTTGCTGGAATTTCGAGTGTCTGCCCTGCTTCTGAACTCATTGTGGGCGGCGATGATAGTGATTTAGGGAAGAGAAGGTGGTTGTGGTGCAACAACGAATTCAGCGCTTAGGGCAAACACTGCCATCATCATTCAATCTTTCGGATCGCCCCTCGTCATGCATCATGTTCCGTACACCTCTCGATATTAAACAACGGGAAAAGATTGACGAATGTATACAAAAGATCTTTCTTTGAATAACAAGTTGCGCTATCAGGGTTGTATGATAAAAATAACATGCAAAATTCGAATATCTAGTCGTCAACATAACATAAGGATCAGTAATGAGAAGGTATCGTCTCACAGAATATCATTGTCTTTTTATTCGAAGGACCAAATAGCTCCAGAATTTTTTATGCAGCTCCCCAAATTCTTGTAGTTTGCGAGAAAGACCGTGCCCTGGTGGGAAAGCTTTTTCAGCTGGTTTTACTCACAGCCATCACGGTCTCCATCACTCGTCAATCAAATCGAAGTTAAGGAGCGCTTTCAGTGCCCCAGCCGCTATAGGTCCACCAACAAAATGAAGAGCTAAATTTTCACATTACATGCCAACTACTGTAGACGGGATATGGGGGTGGATAAAGGCGAAGAGAATAAATGGCGTGCAGATGTTGTAGAGGTTGTCAATTAGCGACGTGCTTGGACTGGGGAAATTGGTGTTGAATCAGTCCCAACGTTCATCCGTGCGTCTCCCATGTATATATACAATGTCTATTGAACAAAAATTCCAACGCAAAGGTGGTAGAAACTTCCTCCACACACTCAAAACGGACTAGGCCAAAATCAAACCGTTTTCGGTACCAGCGACTGATCATGTCAGGAAATTTCCATGCCGTCTGGTTCATATTCCGTGCATTATATTTTCATAGGTTGTGACTTAAAATTATGGTCAAGATAGTCAACATCGGTTTTCAATCCAGCCCGGACGCCAACTACCTAATGAATCAATATGTGCGCCGAGGACCAAGCGAATGCAGCAGAGGATTACTCTAGATGCATGCATGCGAATGAACATACAGATGTCAAACGACAGTTTTGTTCTTCCTGATCATTCCCGATATGACTCGCCTTCTATATAATTGGAGCGATACCAGTTACCGTGTGGATCAGATGAGCATGCCTCTCGATTATCACAATGAATCAACAGGCAGGGGATTAGCATGGGTCAATCTGATTATCGTTTCTTGATCGAGGAGAAAACAATCTTCACAAATACTGAAAAACACCCCCTCAAGGCTATCCTCTGACCATTTGCTGTCAGTGGAGAATGAATTGACGCAAGGGGCCGAAACTTTTGGACGGCATATAATAGCTATCGATTCGCTTTTCTCGCGGGCATTGTATTCAACCATGGGCTTTTTTAGCTCAATCACTGGTTTCCTGGGCCATGTCGCCACTGAAGTTACCCATACCATCACACCCGATCGGAAAGCAAGCACATTTCTCATGTCTCATTCACACAACAGCAGCCTGATTCGTTCGAACTCGGTTTACACCGAGTTCTTTGCTTGAGCAAGCCGGAAAATTATTACCAGGTCTTACGGACCTCATTCCAGGAGTCGGTGAGAGCTTCCACCCAAGTAGCTGCTAAATGATTTAGTGAAATATTTGGATTAGGGCTCCTTGTCTCTTCAGGTATCTCAGCTGTAGAGTCCGTTATCAGTGGACATGACACGACCAGCCCGGATCCCCCGATCACAACCGCGGGCGGGTGATGAAAATAAGTAATAAAGAGGAAAGCATTCGTCGCCTGGACAGAAATGCAAAAATCCGCGAGGATATTAGGTCTAGGACAGCCCAACGTCAGAGCCTAGCTGTTGATTACCGCGAATTCAAACAGGGGCTTTCTCAAGCAGTGTGAATCTCGCCTCTCGGTCCCTCCCCATTTCAAATATTAACAGTTTATTTCAGTCATTGGTGGAATGTTCACGTCACAGAGTTACACGCCTTTATCTCTTACGAAGGCAATCAGGGTATTGGCCAGTATCTGGGTACATCACAGACACTGCATCTGATATCGAATCGCGACGACTTGAGAAAAACCGTGCTTAAAATGCAAGATCGCATGATGGCTGATATCTCCTTGCCACAGCACTTGTTCGACCTGCATATTCTGACCGTGACCTGGCTTCTGACTTACAACAAAGTATGTAAACATTACCTCACCAAACAATGGTTCGATCAACCATTTCTAGACAATTTTGACGTTGCGCTCATATCAAGCTCATTCCAAGTTCACCGTGAACAATCGTGGGGGCAAGTGTGAGTACCAGCCATGACCAGATTAAGGATGGTATCAGCTAATGGTGGGTATAGCGGACTGTCTCCAAATACGGGCGGATTGGAACGAGGGCCTGAATACCGTAAATGTGTATAACAGGTAACCTTATCGAGGTATTGATATCGGCTCCGTAGGCAATCCGTGATGCCAAAGACTGTGCGAACTTTCTGTTGGGAGCACCTCTACAGGAACGAGAGGGCTTTACCGACAGGTTGTGGAACTACCGAAAAATCTCCCTCTGTTCGCCGACAGACCACCATGAGACCAAAAATAATAGTTCATATTCCTAGTAGGTCCCGAAATATAGGTGCCCATATTTTTATACAACTGATTGATCTAGCTTTGTGGATTTTTATCCAAGATCTGCAATTGGCTCAACCAAGTTTGATCTTGCATTATGGGATATAGATCGTCGGAAGGGCCTAGTAGTCATCCAGTTCGTGTACAATTTACTGATGATACTCGAGTACTTCATGGCTATAGATCGGGGCAACCAAACAACTACTCCAACGATAAGGATACCGTCAAAAAACTGGTGGAGGCGCTCTATGTGGGTTATTCTGGTCTTCAGTCGGCCCATTTCCATGCTGCCACCAGGGCCGCTCGTGAGATGGCCCACAGCTGGCGTGTTTCTGGTTAGATCCCGTTGTCGTTGGTAAAACGAAGCAGGTGGTTGACCTGAACGATTCCAGCGGACCGATGGCAGAGCACTGCACCTTTCAGTTCTGCAGATTATACCAGGGTGGAGGCACAAGCAGCACGCTGGAACGATGCTGGAAAGGATGCTATGTTGAAGCGCGGTTTGAGCCTGGACGTCATAGCTCGCGGAGCTGGTTATAAGGAGGCGGAGGAAATTTCGTGAGTATAGAAGAATTACCACTTTAACAGTTTTGACAACTGTCGAGCCACTAGTTACGCTATATCCTACGTGACGGACTACGGCGAAGGCGAGCCCGTAGGTCCCCAGAACTCCTTCAATGCGAGATGGAATGATAATTCTTTCTTTTATGCAAGTGACCCCTTTTCTCGCGATTCTGTTCGTCTCATTAGTAATATAATGTATAGTTTAAGATCAAAGCTGTTGTATTTCCCAGTAACACCATCGAATTTCCCAAGGACGACGGTTTGGCCGGAAGAAGAGAAGCTCGTAAGTTCGACAGAAGCAGAACGACACATATCGTGCGGCGTGGTAAGTGATCCCCCCTTCCCCATGGAACCGGGCATGTCAGCTAATCCTGGGAAGTCTATGCAACGTGCAACGGCGTTACACGACGCCTGATTGATATATCCGCCCCACCTCACAAAGACGTCCGCGTCTGGGATCTGGGTAATTTCGCGGTCGAGGTCGGGGAACACGTTGAACGAGAGGTTTTCACGGGTATGTCGGAATGAAACTAGGCCCACAGTCCAGACAACACCTAGTACATTTCATTAGCTTCGATGTTTTTTTTGGTGCAGTCAGTTTCCCACTTGGCTCCTGACGTGAACTTGGCTTAGATATGTGTCCTTTGCTATCTTGGCTCTGCTTTTGTCTGGTTGGTTCGTCTGCGAAACATAAGAACTTGCAGGGTGGTTGGCGGGATGTGGGATACAGACGTCCCGTCGTCATTTGCGGACTATATTATCTTGCCGTGACGTGAGGTTGTTTGAAAGCAGGGGGGTTTACTGCACAGCAAGGGATAACAATTTTCTGAGCGTCCAACCTTCTCTCTTTCTACTCCATGTGACAAACTCCTCTGGTCGCCTCGATAGAAGGACGCCTCCCTTAGTTGGTGTTGGTACGTTATTTGCTTCTCACTGTCGAGGTACTGTAGTCGCTGCGTTCCACGGGGGGTTCAGAGGGGCGGGTTCAGAGCGGAGGGTGGGGGGGAGGGAGCATGTAATGGGGAGAAGGAACGAAAATAAGGACGGAGGATTGAAGGGTGAGTTAAGAAAGTGGGGGGAGTTCGGGTAAGGGAAGACGAGAAGTTGAAAAACAGAGGCTTGAGGCTCACAGCAAAAAATCGTAAAGTAGCTGTGCGGTTCCTCCGTCACGTTTGATTCCTATAAGTATTAGTCTTCTGCAATTTATGTTATCGTAGAGCATCATGTCCCCACTTGGCACTCCCAGATTAGCACGAAATCTCAGGCTTATTCCCATTCCGTCCCGCAAGTTCGCACACAGAGAGTGCATGGGAAATGTATCTGGGCGTTGAGCCCACCGCAGCAGCTGAGAAAGAGACTGTGTTTACCAGAATCCTTGGTACCTCATCCGATCTACGCGTCAGGCCACCAAGCCCAAACCGTCATAATCCAGGAAATAGTGTCATGTAACGGTCATTCCAGGAAACTTTTGGCGTCGATGGTCTGCCAAGACAAGCAACGTTCCACATGAAAATCCGGCTCTTCCGTTGCCGGCTGCCTAGAACTTCATGCAACTTGTACCCAAGTTGCGCATCTTTCGGGTGCCGGCGAGTACATCGAGAAGTTGTAAAGAGACCTTGCGCTGACAGGTGTATTGGAAGTAAAGGAGGTTCTACAGGGTTGCCTTACGACGCACTGCTGGATCCTCGAATATTTCACGACAAGAACCGAACCCCAGCTTGGTTCCTTGCCCGAATTGAATTCGTGATTCGTCCCTTGATTAAGAAATAAGTCTTCATCACTTGTATGTTTTGGTGGTGGTTTCTGAAGGTCCATGAGACATTTCCCCGAACTGGTGTTCGTTGACCCGCGGTTTGTAGATATTATGTCCAATCTATAGGTTGTGATTAGGTTGCCTCCCCACTCCTATGAGTCCTCATACCCACTTATCAGTAGTCAGTCGAACATTCCTCTACTTGCTCGCTCGAGGCCCGGGGATACGCACGTTTGGATTTATCTGAAATGGAATAGTACTTGTATTGTAGCCTGCGTTGATGAAAGTGACCGAAGTATGACTGGTTGAGTGGGGTTTGGAATGACTTCGGCGGTCAGCACAGCCACCTCTCCCCTTGTTAACGACTCTACTTTAGTTGATTGGGTACTGGATTTTGCTCATTCAATATTCAATCTTCATCGTGACAGTAGACATTGGGCCATTACCTTAAACGAAAAAAAGGTAGTAAACAGCTCACATTCCTCTTTTTTCAAGCTTACGAGAACCACTGGACAGGCGGTATGATTCAAACTGGATTGATCCAAAACGCGCACAGTGACCTAGTAACGGACGCGTCTTATGATTTCTATGGACTTCGATTGGCTACTTGCAGTCTTGACCAGCGGTGTGTAGCATTTTTCAATCAGAGTGCTGGGCCTGATTCGTCATGTATAAAAGGATAAAGATCTGGAGGTTGGACGAAGCCAACGGAACATGGAGCGTAGAGGATGACTGGAAGGTGCGTGAAACACTGCTGTATCGCGTTCTACTTTCTCAATTCTCACAGGCACACGATGCACCAGTTTCAAAACTGAGTTGGGCACACCCAGAATTTGGTTCCATCCTCGCGTCTTCCTCTTTCGACAGAACAGTAAAAGTATGGGAACAGATATCACCAATGGGCCAGCCAGAATCCCAACAAAATAGTATAAACGGGACTGGGTCGTCGCAGGCGCAGTCGTCCACTGGAACCACAAATTCTCGATGGGTGGAAAGGGCGGTGTTGACGGACGCCAGGGGCACGATACGGGCTGCAGAGTTTGCACCCCACCAGTTCGGCCTGAAACTTGTATGTAGGCTTTTTTTCTCATTGGCTACTTCTACTGACACCTATCAGGCTACAATCGCCACGGACAACCAACTGCGGATCTACGAATGCCTGGAACAGCCCTCGCTCACGACGTGGCAGCTCTCTGAGGAACTCGACGTTTTGGCGCTTCCAAACTCGATTTCTCCATCAGCGCATTCGCGGAACCACACGGTCGCCCTCGCTACACCCACTCAAACAAGTGCTACTTACGATGGGGCGGCATCAGCCTCTCTGGTGGCACAAGCGCTTCAACAAGGCTTGCAGCCACCCATACCGACGTCTCTGCGACCTGGCCATGGGAGTCGTGAGGCCGATGGCGGCTGGTGCATATCGTGGTGCAAGGACAGGTACTGGGGTGAAATCGTCGCTACCGGGTGTGGGATCAACGGTATAATCAAAGCATGTTTAAAAACCATTCCTCCACATCGTTGCAGAAGACTCATTGCCCGAACAGATCATTCAACTATCCCCCTCCCGCCGTCCCACCTCAATACTTACACTGGACCCGACGCCAACGCCACAGGCTAGTTCCTCAGAAGGCACGTCGACGGCCACTCCCACACAAGGAGATGCTGTGGAGCTACCTACACCGTACGCTATCACGAGCGTCGCTTGGGCTCCGTCCTGTGGGCGGTCATATCACTTGATTGCCACGGGCGGTCGGGACGGACGGGTAAGGATATGGAGAGTCACACCAGCGGACGAGCCGGAGCACGATGACGATGATGAAGGTAAATGGACAGCAACTATCGTTGGCGATTTCGACGAACATAAGTGAGTTCCTAATTTCCTTGGGTAGTAGATTTCAAACTCATGACATGTTCAGAACTGCCGTAGGAAGAGTGGAGTGGAATATCACAGGGTGCGTGTAGCATTCGCCTTTTGCTTCGGTGGTACAGTGACTGAATCTATCCTTCAGGACAATCTTGTCTTCGGCTGGTAACGACGGAAGAATAAGGCTCTGGAAAGCGACTTCCGGGAACGTGTGGAGACCTGCTGGGAGTATTGGTGTTGAGCAAAACGAGGAAACAGGACAGGCAGAGAATAAGGACATTGATATGGAGGGGTAATTGTGTGTCACTTCCATTGTTCACCCAGTACACAGCTCAACACAAAACGTCTTCAGAGCTGCACAAACTTTACTTACAGCCTGTCCGCACCAAATTGCACGATGTCTAAAGAAGCACTGGCATTAAGTGTTATTCAATGACGACCATTTGCCATTTACAATCCGAAGTCGATGGTGGACTCCATGGTAAATGATAATATTGGTTACTTCGACACACGAGGCCGCCAACACCAATTTGAGTTTGCACTCGTGAGTGCGATTATAATGCGTAATTGACGGGAATAGATTACGTTCCGGATCACGTTTGACTCTCATCTCGCACCTGCAATGTGTCTGTTACCTCGAAGGGCAGATAATGTCCCAAGCCCTCCAGTTATCAGATCCCTCGGTGTTATTATGCGAGGTGTGCTGCTGTCCACCCTAGCGTGACTCGGCAGAAATCACAAAAAAATTTAAGAGCGAATTTTAGGCTAAGTTTGAGCGTCAACGCACCAACGGGCATCCTGCGTCTGAGGGCTGACCACGCCAAGCCGTAGTTAGGTGAGTCACTAAAATGTGCTTTCTCTTGGGCTGAAAATATTAAAACGTGTGCACACGAGTAGATTTGATGCAACAGGGAACCCGTTGCGACAATAAGAATAGACCATGGGACGAACCTCGTTTCTTTGCCGTCCCTCGAGGCGTGCCCATGATAAGGGAAGGAAATGAAAATTGAAAGGCCTTACCTTTAGGATTGACCCTTCATCGACACGTGCTGTTCTGGCCTTAGGACGAGGTGACGCTATTCGATGTCGCTTAGGGATACACACATGGCTTTGAACTTTTATGCCCAACGTACAGCTCACATTGCCTCGTTTATCGATAGGGGCACGAACCTCAAAAGCTAGCCACATGTTTGTCAAGGTACTGTGCATCCCTTCATCGTTTCAATGTGACAGATTTTGATAAGCGGCGCTGTGCATCCTGTCCTTGAATATCATAGTTGTCGATCACCCACCCCCATCTCCTGGCTCCGGTGGATTGAATAGAATTTTTTCTGGTGGCGAATGAAAATCACGACTTGTGAAAGCACAAGTAAAGCACACCTGTAGGCTTGATAACAATCACGAGTGCTTCCAATTTGCATTGACCCTAGCTTTTGATTATTGACGGCCGGTTTTCTTGGTTTCCATGATTGTTTCCATAATTGAAGTCCCGCTTAATGTTAAAATTAGCCGGTGCCAGCGCTTGGAGAAAAGTCAGAACATTTTGTTCTGCAACCGCAACCGCCTAGAAAACAGATAGCTTATATCCAGAACTTTTATATATCGAAGACCTTCAGTTTGGACCGGACCGGGATATGATGGTATCGACACGACCAACAAACGTAATCATTCCCTCGATTAACACACGTTGCCCACCCTAGATCACAGAAAGTAGACCTTTCATGTAAGATTGAATAGACGGGCTGAAACAGAGTCTATGTAATCCTATTTTTTAGCCTCACTACCCTTATACAGAAATTACGGCACGTAGAGATGCTGGAACGAGCACCTGAACTATTGTAGTACCCTGATCATAAACGCCGAAAGACCCCATTTGTGAAGACTCTTGTCTGATCATTTTCCTGATGGCGGCTGCGACGGACCTCAGTGGCAATGGGTATAAAAAGTAGATTTTTCCATGTGCGTGCCTCAAGGCAGCCCTTCACACCCCCACTGGTGATTTCAATGACATCTACTGCTGCACCAGGTCCTGAGCAGCTAGTCAGTGCTGTTACTCACCTGTACGACGAGCAGCTTTCATCGGTACTGGTTTGCTGAAATGCCATCCCCAGGAATGCGGGAAAGTACTTTCAGGTGGCGGCATATGTGATTCTCATTTACGATCATGGTTCGTACCCCGTTCATACGCGATTTTTGTCTCAATGACATTAGAGTGACTTTTACCAAGCGTTAACATTTTCGGACGAGGTAACGTGAACCGTTTGATGAAATGTCCCATCATATTCTCATCCACTTTAACTACCCGGGGAATCTTAGGTCGAGCGCATCTGGAAACAAAAGATTTCAGGAGCCGCTGTCCTCTTCTTGATAAATCGCTATCTGACCCCACTTCAGTTTATGATTGTGATTAACGGTACGAAAGTTATTTGCCCGTTCCAATCCAGCCTTAATGTCTAATTATCACACAGCTTTTCACGACCCAATTTGGACGCCATCGGTAGGTCGGCCGCGATTATCAAACGCATGGGCACGAAACTAAACGTGGGGCTCTACTGTAGGCGTAAGTTCTGTCATTTATGATTTACCGGGTATGAAGAATTCAAATTTGTGTAAGTTGCAAGAGATTTGCCGCCTTCGAAGGCGCATCAACCGTTGCTCTTATCGCCGGTGAGTCGGCGTTACACTAAGCCTATCCAGCGACTATTGACCCTCGTTTTAGTATGCGAACGTTCGTAGCACTTGTATCTGTGAGATCATACAAACTATCTGACTTTTCCTCACATCGGACTAGTTATTATGATTCTCCGCGTTTATGCTCTCTATGGCAGGAGCGGCCCTATTTTAGGTTTCCTCATGATTCTATGGATTATTCAAATCACGCTATCGTCAATATCTCTCACACATGGTTTTCGTGAGCCTCCATTATAATTTAAACCCGTATGCGACCGACCGACACGATAATCCAGCTGTTTCACTGCCCCCAGGTCTCGTGGGTATGGACAATCATGGCTAACTAGGTTGACACAAGCTAAGTATCTCGAATTTCATTAGGTTGTATCTTGACAGGAGAAGGCCCATTGTTTCGTAAGTTCCCATTGGCATCCCTGGATTCTACTGATCTGAAGTATGCCACAGCTGCAATATGGATCATGCCCTTGGTCACAGATTTTTCGGTATTTTTACTCATGTTATGGAAATCCCGAGACTATATTCGACAAACGAGGAGTACTCGGTGAGATCTTTGTCTTCGATCCCGCAGAATGATGCTAAGTGGCACGATAATGCAGAACCATCAACGTATTTTTGCGGGATGGGTCACTCTATTTCCTCGTCATCTGTATGGCGAATTTGCTAAATACGTTACTCTTTGTGGTATGTCCAAGGTGTGTTCGCATGCGAAGCAGAGTACTTATGACCTACCCGTCACAGATGGCCGAGAGCGATTTAAAGGTGATCGGGGCATCATTCAGTCAGCTGATAACTGCTACAATGATATCACGTCTTGTCATCAATCTCCGGTCCGCCGATGCAGATAGTCTAGGACAAGAGACTAACCTTAATCAGACCACTCGTATGGGTTTCATGACGCGGACCATTGGGAACCTCGGTGAAGAACTGGACACCATATTCCAGAGCTCTATAGGGTACTCCTCTACCTTCACGGAGGAGCTGTCAATAGTCAAGACGCATCCCCAGTCGATCGACGCCACGAACCCCAGCTAGACTGGGGTACATTGTTTCTTTTGGGATCACATAGTATGAGTGACTGGGTAATCGTGTATCATCTGTAGCCTTAGCTTGTCGGATTATGTTTCTAGTTGTACTTGATATACTACGAAACGTTGGTGCTAAGCACCCAAACTACGATTACGATGCTGAGGCGGTCTTCAATGAGAAATTGTGATACAACAGATAAATTATAGGTGAATGTTACTTCTAAAAAATGTCCGAACGGCATAGGGGACAACTCGACGAATGGCTCGAGTTAAACCACTGGTTAAATTTCGGTCATTAGAGGTGCCACAAAAATGCAAAAAAAAGGACGGACTTTATACAAACACCCGGCATGAAAGCGGTTCTTACAAGTTTTACAGGGCTTCCGGGGAAGAGTACCATCCATAACACTTATAATTCTGCCGACGAAACAGTCAATGGAAAAACGCCAGCTAAGGGATCTGAAGCTCACGAATAACAGATGGCGCATTCTACTTGTCCTTCAAAGTGGAGCGTAACATTTTTTTTGAACAGGCCGAGGCCATCCACAATGCGGCCATTCTAAACAACAGTGTTTTGAGCGTTATCGAACTTCAAGTAACACCGGGACGTACGTGGGACCAGATGATCTGTTGAACTGCCAATATCCACGCGCGCCACCGGTTCTCGTCCACCCCAACTCTCTTAAGATCCTTGATTTCAATTTTATGCAGAGGCCAATCGGAGGGTATTTTCAATTTTATCTCCAATTGATGTTCATCTACCAAATATGACGCCACAACCTCATTAACCGCATTGGCGACTTTGATAGTAAGGTTTTCGTCCACCAGAAGCGCAGTAGATTCGGGGCTTTTGACGTGTGCAAGCTCTGTCTGTATTATGACGGGGGAGAAATACTGTGAAGTGTAATTGGTAACGCTTGACGAAAGTTGACGGTCTTTGCAGTCGAGAATCCATGTGTGAATCAATGATGGAACCGTCAAAAGAGCTCGATAATAGAGGTGAGCTACCAATAATGGGAGTCCTAAGTTTGACCCTGCCTCATAATCTAATAAGGTGCCTTAGAGGTAAATTCCAAAGACGTAAGTTTGCACCTACACTCTATATGGAATTCGTTGACAGCCCAAATGTCCAATTTGAATGCCTTTAGAGGCCCCTGATCTAATCTAAGCAGGCGTAAAAGGGTTGGTATGAAATGTGACGCGATAACGTCAAGGTTTCGAAGCTGTTCGATGTAACTTGACCGAACTTTGAGACTCTGGCATAATCAATGAGTGCTTGGCTCCATATAATGTAAAAAGAAGCGAACCGCGTCCAGGAACAGGTCGAACAAGAGCATCCACCCAAGTAAGTAACCGAACACATTCTTAGGAAAGGGGGTGAGAACAAGGAATGAAAATGAAATATACAGTGCGGATACACTTACAGTCTCGTCGAGCTCTGGTTGTTCAAACCCAACATCGCGCTGTATAATATCGAGAATCTGCGGGGGAAGCTGCGGTTTGACGATAGATTCTGTGTCGACCCCAGCTTCAATGACAAAGTACTCGGTGCGTTTCTTGGCTGCGCTCTGCAAGAATAAATAAGCGACCTTCTGTACTTCTGTCGAGGAATCCGAGATTAAATGTGACATCTTTTTTGGTATAATTTTATGAGCTAATTTCGTAGCATGAAAGAGAACAGAACACATACATTTGGCAATGTCTCCTGATCAATCAAGGATTCTGGTAAGTGTTGAATGATGGAGAGCACAAGCCCGCGACAAGTTGACACCGGGCTTGAGGTTTTGATAGTATCTGTTGATAATTCATATTTAAATTTCGTGAGTGTCTCTGGCGGACTCTGCCAGCGTACCCAAAGATACAGTTGCCAGATCTCGAACCAAAGTCATAATCGGCATTTTTCGTTCTTCCCAATCGGTTCGCAGAGATTTGTTCGTCGTGGCTAGATCTTGAATCAGGGAAATTAGCTTCAATGACCTTACAAGGGCCCCCAATGTGTCGTCATCAGTCATTGAGGAATTCTTTTACAACGGCATCAGTTAAGGCCCATACATCTGTTGGATCCCCTACCTCTAGGTTATTCTCTAATATGTCAAAAATGAGGTCCCAATGGGCACCAGGAATGTCCTGAAGGATCGGGGCCAGATAGAAAAATATCAAGGTCATCTGACTCTCAACTTCTTCATCTATATCTTCGTCCGAGGCGATCCACTGTTGGCAGGCTTTCATGATGTTGACGGCCCTTGGTTGTGGCAAGAATACGACATCCGAATCAGGGTTTGGAGCGCACGCCGCGAGTTTACGCAGCAGCAACAGACCGTCTGTATTGGCTTTTTGGGGATTTACGCCTAGGAACCCAGCAGCCAACTCGTTCCTATATCTGTCAAGACGCGGGGGCTCTGGCGCAAACTCTGTGATCGAGGATACTATGGCCATGGATGTTTGTGGAGCTGATCCGAAACACTTATAAGAGACTTACGAAACGGGAAGAGATTGCGGCTACTGACCCTTGTTCTCGATTTTCCGAGCGAAGAGCATCCAAAGATCAGCTTCGTCCTTTTCCACATCGTGAAAAATATGCTGGAGAATGTTTCGCAAGATACGAGAATCTCGAGTGCTGTCAAGCATACGAGATGCATCGATAACGTTTACCAAAAATGTTGACAGTATCCCAAGGTTTTCGGTCTTGTTACCAATGGCGGCATTAAGAGCAGTAGTACGCCAGCCTTCATCAGCAGAGGACGTCAATACATATGTCGTGACCTGTTCAACTTTCGAGATGATAGTGAACAGCTCAGAAGAGAGGGCCGCGTCTCTGAAGGTTGGGCTCTGTGCTGATGGGACGCGTTGGAAGTCGAGGGCATAAATCTCTAGGGCATGGAAGTGTCGCAGGGCCCAAACGTTCTGTTTAGCAGTCTTCCGGTCCTCAACCAAGGCTTGAAGCAGGGCAGAAACAATGCGTGCATATGACGAGAACCCATGAGTGTCGTAAAGCTGAGTGGCTGCTGTGCCTTCGTGAAATGTCGAAGGGGGAGGAATTAGATTGTCGACAGCAGCCAAACTTGGGTGTATCGGATCCGGAGAAAGATTATGAAGCATGTCGTCAAGTTCAGTTGGTGTTGGGAAAATGTCCAACGATAAATTGAATCCGAAATCTTTGGGTGCCTGAGATATGGCGTGAAGGATATCTTGAGGCCTGTATAGCCAGTTAATGAACATCAATCGTTATCCTTTGACAGGCTTACAATGGTCGGACTTGAGTGTCACATAGAAGCGATTTGAGCCTAGCCTTGATTTCAACCAGAACGATCGCCTTTCGGGTGTGGTCGACATCCTTCAACCATTGATTCCAAAGGTCGCCTGCCCTACCGAAAATACTATGATCTTCGGAATCATAGCACGAGGGTAGTAGGTGTGCAAATATAAATATATGGGGCATCAAATTATCGAAATTCTGTCTGGGGATATTTCGTGGTGGATGTAGTGATAGTGCTGTAATCAACTCCAGGGGCGGTTCGAAGGCGGCCAGTGATGCTTCCGTGTCACTGAGGGCGAGATCCACCTGTAGAATATATGCAGAGATGATGCTCTCTAGCAATGTTGTGTATCCTTTCTCGGATAAGAAGTAATCTTTTGGAGTAATGGTCAGGCACGTGAAACAGAGAGAGCATGGATTACGATACCTGGCGATAACAATACTTGTCGGACAAATATACTATGCGTAGGGTCCCCAGAGAGAACCTCAAAGAGTAGATGTTGGACAAGAACATCGACCTCGCCCGTACTAGGCTTCAGGTAGGTGGGTAAGAATTCGCGTTCGACAGCGTCCAACAGCGGTTTAATGGAGGTTTCCGCAACATCAGGGTGCCGTGATATATCAGAAAGCAGTGCTTGCCAGACTCGCAAACATTGGCTTTCCTGCTCCCGATGGCATAGATACGCGAGGAGGAGTGAGGGAGAGATACCCAATAGCTTGAATACATGCTGCACGACCACGGTGTCCATACGCTATTATTTCATAGTAATAATTAATATTGAATACTAGGTGCGTGGAGATCAAATAGACGAACCTGGGAGAAGTGCGGTTCGTCGAACAAACCCTCTCGGAAATGGTCAAGCATGTTCACTAAAAGCTCCACACCATCAACTGCGAGAGTTTGTTCGGCTTGTCCGGTTTGGAGCCTGAGAGACACTTCACATCCCTCCACCGCCGAACTCAAAACATCGGCCATCAGGACTGCCGTTGCTTCTCGCAGCACCGTGACATGCTTGAACCGATCCTGGAAGATCTTCAAAAACGCAGATACTAGCGCGGGGTGCGATTCCGCGGCCGCTTTGATTTTTCCCGAAACAGCGTTCCACGAAGAAACGAACAGGGCTATGGAAAATGAAGTCAGATGATAGTATTTTTGCTACCCGGTACGTGACAGATATTACCTTCGTCAATTTCGTGTAGGGAAAGTAAAGTTTGGGCCATCAGGCGTGCCGCAGCCCTCTGTTCCACCCTGAGCCTCTTGTTTGCCAACTCCTCCCAGACTTTGATCACCTGTTCGTTCACGAATTGCTGAGTCTCTTGGACGGCGTCAGACGATACCTCCGAACCGAACAAGATCGCCCTGCTTTGCGTATGCCCCCGTACCCGTTTGACAAGGAATAGTATACATTCAAACAGCGCGGAGAGGAACGCGGCAGATGTCGCGGAGCGCTGCAACGAACTCAGCGCACGACCGTCTAGTACCTTCCAAAACGACGCAAACATATTCGCAAGAGGAGGCATTGGACCTGACGATGCGAGAACCTGGCGTTGCATTAATATCAGAACAAAATAAGTGACGGGCACCTACAGAAGATGGAATAGTTGAGATGATGATGACTACCGTTGGATATCCTTGGAGTGGAGATCCTGAGCAACCTAGCTCAAGGAACCGTAGAAACTCTTGATACGCGATCGAAGGCTTTTCCTCCTCGGGGTCGCTCTCCTCGGAATCGGAGTCTTCGCCTCCACCGTTTTTGTTATACTCCTGTATTCGCTCAACCTCCCATGACCCGGGGAACTCTAACTGACAATTTTAGTTTTCTATGAACCTCCATCTTACCCGTGAAATGATCTCACCCTTTAAGAAAGTCAGCAACGGTTGCCACATCACCGCGTGAACTGTTGTGT
Organism: Collybia nuda; assembly: GCA_015584075.1. Taxonomy (NCBI): domain Eukaryota; kingdom Fungi; phylum Basidiomycota; class Agaricomycetes; order Agaricales; family Clitocybaceae; genus Collybia; species Collybia nuda. The sequence goes on from MU150327.1 coordinate 55,328, forward strand.
CAGCTTCAACCCAAGCAGATCGTAATATCCCAGAGCTTAGAATCCGGAGTAGCGGCTCCAAGTGTCCTATCGCAGTTGCTTCATCAATGGGGCGAATCAATGAAAAAAGTAGAAGTCTACCTTTCCAATTTTGTAGCAATGTCTGTATAAGCGTCCATCCCGCCTTACGAACGTTCGGCTGCCCAAACCCAAAACTCTCCAGCTCTATGAATGGACAATGCTCCGCGTGGTGCAACGAGCTCCACAGTGCCGCATTCTTGAAGAAATCTATTAAGTCGTCCGATGGCTCTTTCTGAATCGTTTCTACCAGGAGAGTTAGCGCCAACAAGAGTAGTTGTCAAGACTCAAGGCCACCTTACCTAGTATTCGTCTTATAGCCCCAAACGCCCCCACACGCAACCTTGCCGCCCGGTCGTGCTCGTTTTCTTCTAGCTCCTCAGCTTTCGAACGCGACCCCTGCTCCACATCCTCCTTCCGTGCTCCCCTCTTCGGTGGAGGGGGGGCTGATACTGGCGGTGCTGGATTGAGGTACGTGTACACCCCGTTCGGGTCCAGGATTGTTCTTTGTGTGAATGCAATCAGTGGGGTCCGGAACCGCTTGTCGAGCACGAGCCGGTCGGTTTGGTCTGCCGCCCCATCGGCTAAGATCGCGTTATTCCACGATTTTTGCACCATGGTTGCTACGGATCTGTCTACGTCATGTGTTGCCATGCACCATGTTCCGAGGATACTCTCGATCTGCGATGTCGATACTGTTTCCCGAAGAAAGAACAGGATCTGTTCGTGCACCGTGTGGATTTGAAGGAGAGAGGCGTGAATACTCGCCGTCAGAAGACGCACTCGCCGTGAATGGTGTACAAAGAGTGCAGAAACATGGTGTAGCTGTAGCTGTAGATTAGGACTTGGGAGATAAACGTTTAATGATATAGCTCACGCACCCATACTGGAAGCATCTCTACCAAGACATGCACCAACGTTCCATCCTCACCCTCTTTTCGACATTTTTCAACCCACGCCGTCTGCAGCTCTTCCAACGCACGAATTTTCGTTACCTGTGCTTTCTTGTTGAAACTCCGGAGTACAATTAAGAGTTCTGCAGGTAATATGTGTACCAAACCTGTCGTCTCAAGAGGATCTGGTTGCACTGGCGCTGGTTTGACGGGTGGAATGTACGCCTTCACCCGAGGCTCCTTTTTCTTTTGTCCCCTCTCCTTCTTCTTTGGTTTCTTCTCCTTCGGAATCAGCTCTTCTGGTTGGCCCGGGGCGGTCCCTGCAAGTGCCTTCTTGGCATGTTTTTTGCGAGTTCCAGAACTTGCAGAAGACTTTCCGCTCCCGCTACCTTTTGCCATTTACCTAATTACTTTGGTGGCAAGTTGAAGTTCAACGTTCAGTTCCAGATACAAAATGTTGAAAATTGAGTGAGTGAGCAAAGAAAAAAATGAAATCTAATCAGAATTGATTACAAAGTTTCGTGACTCATGACATGCATGACATCAGGGAAAAACAAATCATCTTCCAGGCCATTATATCCCCAGTGATTTAATATTAATCACTAAGTCGGGAGATGAAAGTCCTTCAGAAATTTATTTATGTCTATTTGCGCCGCACCAGGTTTGTCTTCCTGGTGCAACGGGAGCTGCACTGATCAGTTGATGTGGGAGGCCTTGAAGGCAAGCCCTATCCTTTTAATTTTTGGTAAGTGGATGTATTGAACCACGTACCCGAGATTTTCTGCTCTGACGGCCACGAAGTATAGGTGACTATTACGCTCAAGCTGTACAACAATTGTATCACCAGCCCGCAGTGTGTTATTTTCTCTGAATGCAGTTGTTCCGCGGAAGGGGATTCCGGCGGAAGTTCATACTTGTCCTTGCCATCTTTGTAGGGTTTTACCTTCGAAATTCTCTTATCACACTCTTTCACATCGCGTTCGAATCCGGTTCATGGGACAGGTTGTCAACGTGCCCGTCATGTCAACACTCAAAATATCCCTTTGATGAGACACGACCATCTCCATCTGGTGAACTCGATCCAATCAGCGGCCACGGATACTCCCCAGACGGCCTATTGCACGTTAACCCAGACGCGCCTCACCCAATTCATGAATTAATTCGTTCGGCGGAGGTTGAGTGGGAGAAGAAGCTGAAAAGGGCCAGTAAAACATTGGAAGAGGCTGTTGTGGAGTATAAACGACGTTACAAGCGTGATCCACCTCAGGGTTTCGACGACTGGTGAGTATGGAGTACGTCTCGGATTCGTGGTTGGCTAATAGTCCTATAGGTGGGACTACGTCGAAGAAAATAATGTCCAACTTCCTGACGAGTACGATACTATATGGAGAGAGCTCGAACCATTTTGGGGGGTCAATCCGGAAGAGCTATTGAAGATCCAGGCTCTTCAGGAGAATAGGACGGATACATTTACCATTGCGAAAACCGAAGAACTGGACTCCAACGTTGTGGTGACTTCTTTTTCCAACCCAGAGACCTGGGAGCAGCGAGCTCTTCTACGTGGGCTCGACGAAATATTGGATCTCCTCGCACCTGTTGAGGACGCGTTGCCTCCATACCGCGCCATATTCTCGCCACATGACAACCCAAACCTTCTGTCCGACTATCACATCAAGAAAGCCGCGCTCGACGCAGCAACAGCTGGAGAATGTATGTTTTTCTATATTATCATCATCCCACATTACCAATTGACTGACAACCTCTCCCAAGACGTGGACCTCTCCAAACTTCCTCCAGTGAAACACATAGGCTTCGCATCTGCCTGCGCTCCAGGGTCTCCCGGACGGCCTATCGAGTCACCCGTCGATCAGTCCACACGCCCACCTCCACGGACCGACAAAACCTTCATTCACGATCATCGTTTGGCTATGGATCCTTGCCTCCATCCATATATATTCTATCACCATTCTCAGTACGTCGCACACGACTTAGGCCCTGCTCCCGAACCAACGATGGCTGCCCAATTCTCATATTGCACTACACCGCTTTTTCACGATATCCAGCCCCCAACCTTTATTTCGTGGGTCGGAGACATTTCGCCTCGCGCAAACGATCCCGAATGGGATCAAAAAACGGACGAGAGACTCTTGTGGCGCGGAAGCAATACAGGAATGAATTCAAATGATAGAACTAGATGGAGACATTCACAACGATTTCACCTTGTATCATGGGCAAATGACATGAACGGGACGATGAATGTTCTGATGCCAGGCAGCGAACCTGGCGATAAAGTTGGCAATGGGACGGAATTGAGGAAGGCACTAGTCAATCCCGTTGTGGCAGATATCGCATTCACGGGAAAGCCGATAGGTTGCGACCCACACTATTGTGACTACATGGAATCACTCTTCGAGTGGCGAAAAGTCCAGAGTGCGAATGGAAAGGAAGCTGGAAACCATAAATATGTTGTGGATGTATGTACTTTTGTATTTTGTTATCTGGTTTTGGGCCAATCTCTAACGTTCGTAGGTTGATGGGAACGGATGGTCAAGCCGATTTAAACGCCTTATCACCTCCAACTCCCTCGTCTTCAAGGCCACAGCATATCCTGAATGGTACTACTATCACTTCATCCAGGTTTACGTTACCGCCGCTGAAACTTAACACTAGGTGGCTAGACAGATCACAAGCATGGGCACACTATGTCCCTATCCAAGTCGACTACTCTGACCTCCTCGATGCCTACATGTTTTTTCGTGGAGACCTCTACGGGGAAAACAACCACGATGATCTCGCACATAAAATCGCATCTGCAGGCCGTGAATGGAGTTTATCCTTTTGGAGACAAGAGGACATGACGGCGTATTTCTTTAGGTGAGGATGCTGTATCGTATTTGAGCAATGTAAATAGCTAATTATTTACTTAGGCTGCTCCTAGAATACGCGCGTGTGATGAGTCCTGATAGGGAGGCTATGTCATATATTGTGTGATGACCTGAAATAATTTCAGTCAATCGTTTCTTTTAGAATATTGGTATCTAGGGCTTGCCGTACTTCATATATGTATAATAATGTAGAGAGTATCTTATCCGGCGGCTTGTGGAGAGTCATGAGCAGTGTTCTGACATGAAAGATGGGTGCATAGGGCAAATTTATTTCCATGTTTATCACCCCATTGCTATGGCTCCGCCGAATGTACATGGACACTACAAACATATTCCGCGCCCTTGGATATACAACGCTATTCTCCATAGTTTCGGTGAGCGTCAGAGAACGATCAGGTGTAGTCCTTTTCCTTCTTCCTTCCTTGCATGGCTATTCCCACTCGGCGATCCTACCAAGTTTTCGCGACCATTTCCACAAACTCCATTTTTTGAAGACATTTATCATACTCCTTCTACCCATCTGGAAACCCTCCAATTACCACATACCCTTCCCCACCTAGTACGGTCGACATCCTTCCTGTTCAGTTCGCCACTCCAAAGGCGATCCGGTAGTCTCAAATGACACAAAATATAGCTTGAGTATTGAATCTTGGGTGCGCAGCGAAAATAGGTCATCGGTGACCATCGTGGCGGAAAAGTGAGGATGAAATGTGTGGCTATGGAACTGGGGAATGCGTTAGACATAGCGTCGTAAATGCCATAGAGGTACTTCTCCTTACCAGATGTTACATTGACCCCGGTTGACCTTCCTTCCGACTTTCTCGAACCTTGTATTCGATACCCCAGGCGAAAACGGGTGACGCAGGAGACACCTACAAGTCCAGGAATGAAACGCAGGGGATCGAGCATAGCCATTACACGATTCAAAAGTCGAGCTGTAGATCTGGATCCAAAGTGTTCATGTTAAGAGCTAAAACACAAATCTCAGAGGATCAGACAACTTACCAGATTATCAACTCAATCACGGACTGGTTAAATCAGGTTGAGGTATGGTGAGGTTTCCTGCTTTGGGCGGAACACGAATATAGTGCTAGACACTGATCTGAACGCGGAGCCTGAGTCCAAAAAGTTCAGCACCCATCCCGGCCCCCTATGACTTCTTGCTAAAAATTATGCACTACCCCTCACCCCAAATACTAGCTATGTGTACAAAGTCCATACTCGGAACTACACAAGTTTTCTGGATACGATCCATGCAGCCTCAACCACGGAAATTGGACGGTATGCCTTCCTGCATCCTGCGCACTCAAAGCTCAGCAGAGATCCCTGGCTCTTCCAGGTTTATCCCATCATACATGACAGAACTAGCCGTACGGGGACGTCTGGTAGAACTGATGGAGACAGATTGGAAAACCAAGGCAGCCATCCTCCTTGCCGAACGACAACAGCAACCAGGATCATACGTAAGTAAATACCAAATTTAAAGTACACTAAACTATGTCCAACTACCTTCCGTATGACCAGGTATTTGAACTGTGACCCTAAACGCCTCACTATCTCTACCCCATTTCACGTACATGATCATCAGGTAAAGTAAAATTGTAATTGTATTATCCAACATCCAGTATGTATCGGTAATCGAATTTCGACCTACATGTATATATACGGCTTCCCAGCCAGCCAGTCAGTTAGCTGAACCAAGTGCCAAGTGTGGGGGATCCCCAACTAAACCACAACGAAAAAAAAGAAGAGATTATATGTAACAGAACAAAGACGAGGTTGTATGTACGTATATTGTACGTATATGCTATGCTAATGTATGTGAGACGATTCTGGGAGGTGGGGGTTTGACTATGAGCAGCGCGGAACGAGAGCGGGAGAGCGGGGTGTAAGGTTTGTTTGTAGTAAGGGCGGGGTCGAAGACGTCGGCCCAGTCCGTATGTGTGTGTTCCGAAGAACATGATTAGGTGGTAAAGGAAAGTCAACGAGAAAAAAAATGAAAACGAAAAAAAAGCAACAGTGAATGAACGTGGAGCGCGGTACCCAATAACTTGGGAGCGTGAAAAATAACACGGACTGTACGCGGGAGCGCGCAGTCCTATAAAAGGAAGGGGGTGGTATGCATAGCAAAAGGGAAGAGAAACCGAAAGAGAGTGGAAAAAGTGGGAAATGGGGAGTTTAGATATATCGAAAACCATACAACATAACCTGCTTCTTGTATTTCTTCTTTCTTCTTTCTTTCTTCAGTTTCTAACGGCGTCCATCCTTTTGGTCTGGTCTTACACCTCCGGTTACTTCTTCTTTTCTCTTTATTCCTATGAACGTCCTTGTTCACTACAGCACGGCGCGCATATACGAGCTAACCAGAATCATACATTAGCCAACTCTCACACGAGCGAACGAAAAAAAAGACTAACCAAACACCTATGCCTTCTTACCCATACTCAAACTCCTCATACTCTCCTCCAACAAATCAACGACAGCGTCTTTGCACCTCCCACTCCTCTCACACATCCCCCTTTCACATTGTCGCACCTCCTGCTTCGGTGCGCTGACAACTGGCTCCGGCACCCTAGCCTTCACCACCGGCTCCTCCACATCCACAATCCTCACAACCGCCTTTCCCTCAAGCACCTTCCTCACCTTCTCCGCATCCCAAGCCTTCATCCCACTAGCACCGCTCGCGCCCGGTCCCGAACCAGACGAAGGGCCAGACCCAGATCCACCAGAGAACGCATCCCAGAACGCACTCCCCAGTTTCCTCAACAGCGTCTGGCTCGCCAACGCCGCATACATCGCCGTCTGTTGCTGCTCCCGCACCTGTCTCTCCCTCTCCCTCTCCCGTTCTCTTTCCCTCTCGAGCTTCTCCGCAACGCCTCCCTTGGACAGGAGCCCCAACACAGGCGACGGCGGCGGGCTCGGGTACGCACTCTCACTGCGCTTGCTATTATTGTTACCATTCGCACCAGAGGTATACCCAGTACTGTGGTACGCCGGGGGTGGTGATGTCGGCGTAAGCGATGTCGGCGTATACGGGGGGCTTGGGTAGTACGCCGACGCCGAGGACGGCGAGTGCTTGCCGGAGAGCAGGGCAGAGAGCGAGGATAAAGCGGGTGGGCCGAAGAATGCCGGCCGGAGATTGGCTGCCAAGCCGGAAAGGTGGTTTTGATTTTGTTGCAAAAGCAGCGATTGCTGTTGCTGCTGCTGCTGTTGGAGGAGGTTCTGTTGGTTCTGGTGCGCGTGGTGTTGTGCTGCCATCTTTCCCCAGAGATGCATCCTGTACCTGTTATCATTATTATTTGTCAGCTCATGAAAAGGGGTATCACCAAAAAGAAAATAGGACATACGCATCCAAAGTCTTCATTGTGAATGGATTGATGTCCGCGAATGCATCGAACGTCTTGGAGTCGCCAAACTTCTCTGGTGCAGAGTTGGAAACAGTATTGAGCAGAGGGTTGATATTTTCCTGTAGCCTTCCTTCGTCCCGTTCCCGATAACGACTCTCCGACCTGGGCTGGTTTCCAAACGCCCCGAGCCCAAGCTCGAGCCCAACGTTGACTTCAGGAAGTACAACGCGATGCACAGGAGTGATTCCACCCATACCGCCCATACCCATACCCAGTCTGGCGCCACCCCAGAACGAAGTTGATCCGGATGAGGTGGAGGACAGGTCTTTGTGGGGGTTTGGTGTAAGGAGTTGTGCCACCGTTGCCGGGAGTGGTGTAGGGGATAAGGGGGGTGACATTTGTTGCTGCGCGAGGACAGCAGCGGCGCTCTGGGCGGGAAGGGGAGCGGGAGGGGGCAGGTTGAACGCTGCAGTTGACGCGGGAGTGAGCGCCGCCATCTCATCACCAACACCGCGACCATCAAGGAGCGTGCGTTTGAGAGCTGCAATCTCCTGTCGGAGAGCGAGGTTCTCAGACTGCGTAGAACCGAGTTCTGAACGGATGGCGTCGAGAAGGCGGTCGCGTTCTGCGATGTCACCCTCGAGTGTTGAAATGTACTCCTTTCTTCTAACTCGGAAGTTTCGGGCGCTGATCTTGTTCCTAAGTTGGCGTTTCTCCTTGCTGGTCATTTTCTGAAACACTTCAGGGGATGGCCGCCAGTCCTGCGGCAACTCGTCGTCGTCGTCCTCGCCGTTCCTGTCGCCAGCCTCCGAGGTAGAGTTGGTAGATTTAGGCGGGTAGAGGTTGGTGGGCATGTATGCCATCAGTGCGGGTGGAGGGGGTGGCGCAACAGAAGGAGCTGTGATGTTCTCCTTATCACGATTGGAAGGTGCCACGACCTTTGCAACTGGTGCGGGCGCCGACACTTTTGTGCTATTTGTTTTCTTAACGATACCACCGCTGGCAACAGTGCCTTTGCGAGCTTTACCATGACCACCAGCCTTCACAGGAGCAATGGTAAGAGTCAGCTTCTCGGGCTCAGGCGATGGTTTCTTTGTGGGAGCCTTCGCTGGTGCTTCCTGCCTTTCCTCTTCAACAGGTGATGGGGTACCGACAAGCTGGGGGTCAATCCCAAAACTCGTGGGCTGGCTGGCCATCATATCAGCAAAGCCATCGATACTAAACGCTCCAGGGTCCATGCCCGTGTCAATCCCAAGATCCATGCCTGTATCCATGCTGAACATATCGCCACCAAAGGTGCCGATGAAATCATAAGGGGTGGACGAGGAAACGTGGCTGGACTCGGGGTACTTTACGGACTCCTCATCGAGGAAGTTAAAGAAGGATGATGGGGCGATGTCAGGGAAGGATGAAGGCGGGGTGGACTGCGGAGGCGTGAGGAGCGCAGACGGGGACGATGCGCGCGAGGAGGTCGATGCAGATGATGGCGAGGCCGAATTTGTCGCTGCCGACGCTGAGAAGAGCTCAGTGTGGAAGATGTCGGACAAATCGGTGAAGGGTGAAGGAGAGAAGAGTTGGTTGTGGTAGGAGGCGTTGTCGACGAGCATATTGCTGTGGTGCTATGGGGCCGTCACCACAAACAACGAAAAAAAATCGAAATTAGGGATTTGGAAGAAAAGTTGGCGATCAAAGGCTGTTTTGCTATCGTACCAAGTACTTCTAGTACAATAGGTTTGAAAGGATGGTAAAGATGATATGGATGAGTCTGAAGATTACTCGGTGTTGAACAAAGGTCGGATGAAGGAGATGAAAAGATACCGTAAGGGTCGTTGCTTACGTCAGCTCCGCTACGTTGGCATCCGCCGAGAGCATACGCAAGCGGTCGGCAGATATATAAACGTTTCCATTTGTTTCTCTCATGTTCTATATCCCAGTCAGTCAGCTGCGCAACTGGTATTCATCCTACTCTTGGCCTTCTCACCCCAATGACCTCTTATATTGCGTCAAATTCCTCTTGGGCCGCTCAAGGAAGCAGCTCTGAGCATTCCAATTCATCCCATATTCCGAGCACAAGCGCCACTCCGATGACCGATGTTTCGGGCATGTTGTGCTATTCCGCTTCCCATGCCAGTTTGGTTCTTGAACAGGGGTGATGATATATATCTTCAATCAACTCCTTGGGAAAACTAGCCGCTACAAAATCATTGTTCAATGTTGTCTTGACACCACCCATAACAAAATCTTTCACATTTGAATCCACCTTGAAAAGATATGCGTCACGGCCGGTGTCATCTTCGAACAGCCACAGCTCCAAGGTACGCCACAACGGATTCACAAGTCCACCTGCTACGTTATTTATAGGTGAACTAATAGGAAAGACTAGGGTAGACCCGTTCCGACGTTTGTTCGCTCCAACTACCTAGAATAGGGTGCTAGGTAGTCACGAGACCTAGGAAGCATTCCATTGCTAGTATCTGCTGCATCGGTTCCCCAGTGTACGTACGTTTATAGGAAAGGTGAGATGAAGCCCCTCTCCGAGGATCACAATTAATTGGGGTGTCGCTCGCGAAGAGTCTCGCGGTCAACCCTAAGTCATGCCCCACAAAGCAATACGCTAAGTCCCCGGGACTGATCAAATTTCAGGTCAGTGTTTGCCGCTCTAGCTGTGCATTTTGATGTTGATAAGGCCGTCCTTCCTCCAGTCGTCGGAGCGACCGCCGAAATAGCCCCACAAGTGCTTATCTTGTTCCCGTAGCAAGCGTTGGAAATGCCGCGGTCGTAGTTCTTGATACTCCGAGCGAGCGCCGCCGCGAACGAGGTGGATCATCGCGCAAGGGCGATTTTTTGATGTCGAGTTGTCAAAATAAGGCATACCCATGGTATTATTAGAATGTAATGTCTATCGCTTGTTGCGATCAGGATTATCTCCCTATTAAGATATGTAGTACAGTGAGAAACTGTCGTTATACGAACCCATAATTTATAAATATTATTCCCATAAATCAACACGGTTCCCAGGTGAACGAGAATTAGGTACCTCCAAAGCATTCAGAAGGCAGTCCAAAAGCTCAAAATGGGTTCTTTCCAAGCGAATGCAACGTCGACATTGTTACTAAACGTTAAAAGGTATAGCGTACGAAAAACAAGGCCGGAAAACTCTGAAGGTATTATTAGAACACAACAGCTGCCTGTAGCGATCAAGATCATTTATGTTAGTATAATATTAACATTATCGTATTAACAACCTCAACATCTGATATATAGGACAGGGTATCATCCTATTATGCGGATTCGTCATTTCGTAAAAATCATCTCCCCCTCCCTCGCAAAAAAGAAACAGACCCGCCGTAAGATCGAAACCGGGTCAGGGCAGAGGTTTAATTTCGTAGCTTAAACCCTCGACGGTCCTCCTGACGAAGGCGACGTCGGCACGTCACTGGATGTCTTCGAGCACGACCCAGCCTCACTGCCAGGTCCATCGTCTGTAAATTCACGCGTCATCCCCATGAAATCCTAAAGGCGCCTTCTCATCCTCACGTTCTCCGGTAATCAAAGGACCAAAAACGCACCGAGGTGAGTGTTGAGGGTCCTGGTGTATTAAATTCCATCTGCCGCCCTCTCATATCACGGTTCTGTACATAGGTGTAAGCGAAAGGTCCAGTAGAGATGCCCTAGTAATGGGGGGGGGGACGCCTTACGAGCTCAGCCTGCCAATTGTCTGAGGACTCTGATTCTTGTGGATCCCATCCTTTACGAGCGTTGAGTGAGGATACAAGAGAATTCGTGTATAGCTTGGACAGAGGAAGTCCAAATGCGAGATCTCTGGGGGTAAGTTAAGTCGGAGACCTACGGCTAAACAGAATCCAATCACGAACACAGTCGATTGACTCTGTGATGTGGGTATTCATATGAGCCCGATGAAAAGCGCGGTAGCAGGACACTTACAGATATAAGGTATGCCATAACGACGCCAAGAGCACAGGTAGTGGTTAACAATCCCGTCTGGACCGTGACTTCACCCACGATCATGATACCAGTGTCAAAATCGAGCGCTGTGGTGCCCTTAACGTACACTCACATCGAATAATCCTCGCAGTCATATGGTCCGTCCCAGGGAACCCCGTTTTAGCTTGATGCTGACGTTACCATTTTTAACGACCGCCCGCCCAACAGTGCCCCAAGTAATGCGTTAAGGGACTTACCAGAAACAAAACAAGGGATATAGTGATGAGCGCATCCGTAACTACCGATCCAAATAGCCAAACGAGAATGATTTGTTTGAGCTTCCCGAGGTCAGAGAATCGCTTGACTATCGCGCCCCCGATGCCGACCCCAATACCAGCCACTGCCACTTCCCATATGAGCTGATTCCTATGGTGTTTATGGTGGAAAGAAACCCTTACGCATCTGGAAATTAGCGAGAACTGCAATGGATATAGCCAACCAGCGTCTTTCGGTAAGCACATCAATCCGCCGCGCGAAGAAGCACTGCACGATGCACGCTGTAAGTCCCTTGGCGCGGATATGACTATTCTTGTTTTATTTTTTCAGCGAAGGGTGACTAACCGTGAAGATAGGATCTGGAATGGTGTCGCGTTTAGTTATTTGCTGGAGTTGACGTAGAAATACACATACAGGCATTGATTCCTAGTATCAGCTGGGCTAAGTCCTGAACCTTTTTCAACAATAATAAAAGAGGCTCACCGATATTTGTGACCACTATCGCTTCCAGATCACCTTCGAGCATCTCAGTCTGGTTCATAGTACTATAGCGGCTGTGGTGGCTGGGACGCACCGAAGTTTTTCACAAGATATTCATACGTCATGCTCATTGCGAATGCCGAACTCAAAGCATCTAGGATAAACAACAAAATCACCTATTTTTTCTCTTTAAAAGGGCCATAGTCGTATATGTATGAACACACCATGGCTTTGATCCAGGTCGCGTCACTGAGAAATTTACTGTCAGTAAAAGTCTTTGAAGAATGGTACGAGATTTACTTTTTATAACGCCTGTCAATTCCAAAATGTGTAAGAATTTATACCGACAACTACAATGTAGGATGTTCTTCGGGAAGGGGAACTTACTCGAAGTATATGTAGGTTTGGACGACCATGATGCCAAATAGCAAGATACTCATCATAGTACCAATGAGCACGGGTCCAAGCCTGTTCAACGATGAGAATACGAACGATCAGTTACAGTCAACAAGACGATAAAGGAAGTTTCTCGTACAATAAGTCTATCGACCGCGACATGAACCTCGAGGTGGGCGTAGGCTCTAAGGTGTGGGCGTTCCTAGGTTCCTAGTATCACCCTTTCAAGAATGCCCGATCTGCCCTCGAAACTTGTACCTCGTTCACCGGCGAACTAAAACCAAGATGGCCATAGCTCTACCGATCCTCCCGGTGTTAGTTGGCTTTAATTCCCCCAATGGAATATCAATATTGAGGAACCTTTCCATTAAGGGTATTAGCTATTTGTGGTCGGCTCTTCGCACGCGGAACATACACGGAGGTTTCTCCGGCTATAGCTAGACCCAGCACTCCGAGTCGTCTTCTGATCGAACGATGATGCTCCACTAGCAAGGACACCCGTTCCGCAAAGAAACAAGCCTTCCACTTCTTATCGATGTTAAGAATAGAGGAAAACGTGCCGAGGAACTGACTTACGGTAATTTAACCCAATATACGAAAAGGAGGGTGGTCTGTTTATCCCCGAACTTGACCTAATTAATAAATATGTCCAGTAGTGTTCCTCGCTTGAGACAGCAAGGAAACTTGGTTTAATTGAAGATACGAGGTCAGATGAGTCGGTACTGAATGGGCCACTGCTTTAATCATTCAATATGTGAGGCCATATCTGCATTACCCGTTATAAATTTCCCCTTGCCCTTGCCCTGAAATAATCTTAAATGAAAACGACGAAGGTCGCGGATTCCTCTTGAGCTAGAAATACGGACGGCCCCAACGGAAAGAAAATACTAATGAGCCGGGGCTGACCGCCGGTGCATACATTTTCATGTAACGCTATTGGGCTCGAGTATTGTTCGAAGCTTACCCAATAAGTACGCGTTTTCATCCTCAATCCTAGATGGGCAAGTGAGATTGCGAAAATGAAAATGAAAAAAAATCTCGAGCCTTATATTTGGGGACACACTCTGATTGAGTATCTCAGGAATCATTATAGCTAATTCATTAACATCGCTAAGGGAGTAATGACCCTCTTCGACCAGATTATAACGCTGTTCCGTGATACCGTGACATTTACGCGTTCAATCAGGGGGTAAATATCCTAAATCGTAACAATACCGATATTGTCCGCTCCAGAGAGATTAAAGTGTGTTGATAGGAGGAATACCGAAGTGGGGATCAACGTTGTAGGGATTGCGGGTGTATTGAGGCTAAATGGAGTATTAACCCTCTATGGGTAATTCTTTTTTGATGATGAATGTAGCACTTATAACACAATAACATGAACTGGCTGTCGGTTAAATGTGTTACTTAACTTTTTCGACAATGAGCATGAGCAGTCTGAACCGAATGTTGATGCGGTATTTGGGAGTTAGGTGAAAGTGCTGATGAGTCTTGAGAGTCAAAAACTCGGAAGCGAAGTTAGCCGATTCCGAGTCCCGACGCAATCATCTGTTAAAATTGACGGTTGGGATTCGACTCCGAGTTATAACTGTCATAAGCTCACACGGCAGCAACCCTTTGCCTACATTCATTTCTTGGCCAGGCATACGAACTTCTGACGATACAAGTCTGAACACTTACTGGCCAACAAAATATCTGATATGCCTAGTCGATCCTTCTCCGAACGTGGAATTTCCCTCAAGTCTAAATTTGCGCAGTCGGTAGCTAGTTCACGCCATGGGATCTCTTCACTTGGGGCAACCACCCTCAGTCTGTCTTGGAATCCTGGGCAGCGCCTGGCAACAGCGTTGAATGTCTGGGGATAAAGTACTAGTTAAATCAAGATTTTTGCTTACAAGAAATTTATGTCGTACAACGGTCATCGATAGGAAAAATCACGTCTAATTCTGGGT
>MU150327.1:75403-113092 GCA_015584075.1 Collybia nuda
GGTTGAGACATGATGTACTTTGCACGCCGAAGAGGTTACTGTTACCATTAGCTTAAGTTTTCCTGCTTTCCAAAGGTAACGCACTTCCGAAGAGTCGGTTTACGTGCGGTTTTACCGAGGATGACACATCGAAATCAAGCCTGCAGAGTTGTAGACCTTCAAGTAACATTGCTAATCGTGAGTATTGTTCGAAATATACAGGGGGCTAGTTCGTGTGCTCCTCTCCGGATCGTAACTAAGTGAGTAAGATATTAAAACCACAAAAAATATAAAAACTGTAGCTGAACCCTGGACCTCAAACTGAGGAATACACCCCCCAGCCGAGGATCTCGAACATCACAGGCAGAACATTACATGCGAGCACCGCAATTCCAGCATAAACAACAACTTTTGTCAATACTATAAATACAAACGGATCAGTGGGATGCCCAAATCATCTAAGAAACACATACCATCGGCATCGTAATGCTTCACTGGCTCGCCAGTCTTGCCTTCCAAGGTCCGTTCCTTTTCCTCATATGTCCGTATGACTCCATTGGGCGTTGTTTGGCCATTTCCAGATTTCCCTTTATCCCCCGAATCCGACGAGCCCCCACTCCCTCCTCTTAACTTGATTTCATTCACCCCGAAATCCGACACACCTCCAACACCACTCCCACTTCCGATCCCACCAACCTCAACACCAACCCCACCCGTGCCGGGCAGGTCTATAACACTAGGAATGGGATGCAGCCCGAAACTGCCGCCCCGCCCCGTAGCGCTAAATTCACTCGGAACAGTTTTGTAGTCAGTTGCAGGAGTATAGAATCTTCTGTTCGGGAGGCGGAAGACTCGGGAAAGAACACGGAAAGTAGGTGGGAGAATCAAGTGCAAAGCGGATTTGGCAAGAAGTCTCCATGTGAAGATTACCAGGATCCCTGTAAAATATCGGGGTGAGCCATGACAGAACATTCTAATCATGTCTAAACTTACCGACAACCATTTTCAAAGTTGCCACACCCCACCATAGACCAATATCCCCCAAAGACCTCTCATATTGTACCCATTTGCCAAGCTCAAATGCCCACCCACTTCCTGGCATAACCACAGTTCGTCCAACACCCAACCCAATACCAGCGTAATCCATAGCCCATTCCGCCACTAACGCCCCAAGTACGACACTCCCAAAAGCAATGGCATCCTCAAAACACGGGCAATCATCGACTGGTTGTGGATGTTGATTGACTGCTAGCAAGCACAGAGGAATAAGGATGATTGGGACCTCCCATCCGCCGCGATGAACCCAGTCCTCTACCCATTTCCCAGCCCCGAGTCCTTTTCCAAGATGTATAATGTGGGTTCCTGTTCCGGAGACACTACTTGGCCAAACTGCCGAGTATAGCCAATAGAGCGGGTTTGAAGATGTAAGGGCGAATGGGACACCGGACCAACTGGTATGTCCCCACCAGATCCCGGCGCCCATGGCCACACCGACGACGCAATCGGTAAAGGAGTGCATGGCGGTGTAAAGTCTACCAAAAACGATAGATACTGTATATATAGAGAGAATGATAGTGATAAGTGTGTAGATTTGTGCTGATATAATAGGATTGGGGGTCGAAGCAAGCCGGTGGACATGTCCGAAGAAAAACAGAGCGATTGAAACAGAGTTTGTGGAATGAGTGGAAGGAAATCCGTATTCCAGATGGTGAGAACCAATCGCTACCAGGGAAAATGAGGTCAAGTTCGATGGAGCAAGGAGAAAATACATACTGAGACGCGTGACAGGTGGAGCAAATGGCCTTGGAGAGCAAATCAAATCTTTAACAAATGAAGAGCAATATACACCCAGAGCAAGAACAATGAGCAAACTGCAGGTTTTCGTTAGTTACACGTATACAGCGTATGAACCCAGTCTCACCCCCGGCCCATTTCCGCGTGCCCGAAAAAGAAGAACGCGGGCAAAACAGTCATGAAAAAGGTGTGCGTGCCCAGAGACGAGGTGTAGACAAAATACGCATCCAACCAAGGAGTACGGATCGCGTCCTATAGGGAGAGAGGATTCTGAGCAGCGGAACGAACATGACAACCTCCGAAACATATGTTTCATAACCAAAAAAAAAAACTATTTACTAACCTGCATTTTAGCGATGATCTCTGACTCCCGCTTGACCGTTCTGACCAACATGCGTCGAGTTGCAGCGCGCCATCGCGGTAACGTTGCATCGTAGACATCCATCGCTCGGAGTCCAGGTGTTGGTTCCTCCTCTAAAGCCTCCTGGAGTCTACTCTTTTTCTCTGGCGCCGACTCGTAAAACCCCTTTCCCCCGTGCCTCGCATGCCCATTTTCGTAGAATGATTGCACCGGAGAGGATGATCTTGATGAGTCTGCTGAACCCGGTGCTGAGGTGGTGAAATGAACTGTTGAGTTTCGTCCACGGCCATTTTGTGTTGCTGCAGACATCGTACAGAGCTACGGGCACTTCCCTCCTTGTCTACGTTCCTAGGCCAGCTTGAGCAGCCCAAAACCGAGATTTGGGACTTGAAAGGCGGGAGGGGCTCGGATGACGAAAAGAGGTGAATGGTGTTGGGGAGTTTCCTCAATTACCCGGAGGTGTTACATAATTTCAGACCATATGATTGGCTCTGATGGGTCCGACTCGTGGGCTGTTTCGGTATAATTATCCATCAGGGTCTTCGTTCCAACCTCCATACCAATATCATGCACTTACGTACGCGACTTTGCGCCCGTGTATTCAGCGTAGTCTCAGCAAATTAGATCTGTAGTTGTTCCACTGCTCAAACAAACGAAAGGAGCGCATAACCAAGCTACGGACACTATTAGACCCTCTGGTCCAATTGACCCAGCAGTTCAGAGTCAAACACGACCGTCCCAAGTAACACCGAAGATTGAAAGTCACGGAAAGTCTTCAATAATACTGTTACTCTTGTCAAGAAGATATCCCAACCTATCCTAACGCGATTTTGGCAATGTCCGCCTTAAAGGTCAACTGACAATGCCTTCGGCGCACATGCCTCCTCTAATCTTTCTTATATGCTGACACTCCTATTATCCTTTTATTAGCCCCTAGTGTAATTATTTGATCAACGCGGAAAATCACAGCCACAACGGGACCGTATCAGTGTATCAACCGACAACCTTGCTCTGATATTGGATCAATGATCGACTCGCAACTTTGAACACCCCGCACTGCCACATGAACGAACAACTGGACAACCCCAACTTACCTTCAAAGTCATCCGCTTTCCTTGCAGCTTATCTATGGAATTATTCGACTTTGTTTTTGTAACGCCAAAACTATTGTGGATATCTATTCATGTATGTGGTTATGTTCGCAAACGACTAGGAGCAAAGGCCACCGTGATATCAAGATCCAAGGAGGTACTACAGAATATACACCGGGCTGTGCGCATTGGGCTCCGGCCTTCACCGTAACCACCCACACCTAGGCGCTGTTGCTAGCCAACAATCTAACCACTGGTCTTTTCAAAGATGCGCTGAGAAAGCATAAGAGCTCAACGTCTTACACTTTGCTTCCCCCTTTTCTCATCACGACTTTTTAACGACTTTCACGACAATTTGTTATGTTTTCTTCAGTCCTTGTCAATCTTCTTCTTGGCTCCTCGCTGGCTCTGGGAGCCCCTCAGCCTTTCAGTAGACGTGCTCAAGTGGCCCCTCACCGGTAAGAGCACACTCAAGGTTATACAACACATATTACATCTTTCATTTCTAGGGGATGCGGAGTGCATATCACTGATGAGAGAGTATCTTCTGCTGAGCGGAAATTCGCAGCGTCCAGAATTCCTCCTGGTGCACCCAACGCAACGGCTACCATCGACATTCATTTCCACGTCGTGAGCGCGAATAAAACGCTGGAGGGAGGCTGGGTACCGTATGTTAATCTCTACTCCTGCTCAAAACGCGTCTTAACTAGGCATTATCCCTAACAGAGACTCTCAGATTGCTGCCCAGGTGGAAGTTCTAAATAAAGATTACGCTAATACTGGCTTGAGCTGGAATCATGTCAATACTACGCGTATTTTGAGCCAAGATTGGTTCGAGAATGTGGGCGTTGATAGGTATGCCCTCGTCTTCTACACATGGCGTTATTTCGGAGCTGATACACACGACTACCAGCCCACAAGAAACTGGTATGAAACACGTATTTAGGGCAGGGAATGCCTCTGCACTTAATATATACACTGTTGGGTATGTTAATACTCACCGCTTTCTCTGCGTCGCTGAACCAACCGATCTTCGCAGCTTTGTAAACGGCACTGCAGCTAATAGCGGGCTCCTCGGGTACGCCACATTTCCTGCGGACTACGCGGGGGCCCCAAAAAACGATGGGGTGGTCGTTCGTTACTCAACTCTCCCCGGGGGAACTACAAAGACCTTTAACTTGGGGAGAACTCTGACCCACGAAGTGGGCCACTGGTTGGGCTTGTACCATACATTCCAGGTAAGAGTCGGAACTATACCCAAGCCTATTTTATCTCAGGGAGCTATACAGGGAGGTTGCACAGGTTCTGGTGATTCCGTTGATGATACCTCTCCTGAAGAATCCCCAGCATATGGTTGCCCAACTAAACGCGACACCTGCCCTGGTGCTGAAGCTGATCCAACCAGTATGCTTTTGCTGATAAATGTCTTATGATAATTTCTAATATAAACCTCAGATAACTTCATGGACTACACTGATGATTCATGTATGAGTGAGTTCACCGCAGGTCAGGCGACGCGGATGAAGGCGCAGATCAGAACATATCGCGATATAAAAATATGACCATTTGATGGTTGCGACAATTTAAAATCTGCGCTAGTGTTCTTTGCTAGCACAGGCATAAAATGTATAATATTATTAATGAAGAGCTGTTCTATGCCCTAGCAACCGTGACTGAGCTAATACTTGGGCAACAGCATGTCATACATCCCACGTGAGCTCCTGAAGTTTTAGAGACGTGAATGATCTCGTGACTAGAGATCGTTGGCGCGTGACCAGTTTGGAACACGTCACCCAAACCAGCCACTACAGCCTGACCAATTTATTCGGGCATGTTCCTGAGTAGAACATTCTTGTCGTTTCGCCTTCCCTCGACTATTTAAGTCTATCGACAGCCCCATTTCCAATCATGGAGTCCTTCTGGGCAGAATTACGCAAAATTCCTCCAATTACACGTTTCCTATGTGGTTCTTCGCTCGCAGTAACGATTCCCGTGTTGATGAATATGGTTTCGGCGTACAGAATCATTTTCGTTCCAGAGCTTGTTTTGCAGAAGTTTGAGGTGAGCAATATTGGTGCGCTGTCATTACATGGAACTACTAATAACGGATGACCTCCTGACTAGTTATGGAGAGTGTATACTAGTTTCTTCCTTGGAAGTCAGTCACCTCATTTTCATGAGTGTTAGATTACTAAAAGTATCGTATAGGTGGTGGGATCAACTATATCTTCGAATTTGTGATGCTCTAGTGGGTTCTTTTTTCCAAGTACAAAACAGCTAACTAAACACTATGCTAGTCGGACGGCAGACCAGCTTGAATCTGGATCATACGCACGGAATTCGGCAGATTTCGCCTACCAGTTACTTATCGCAGCTGCATCCATCATCGTAAGTCCTCAGTCTGTTGATAGTTCACCCTCTCATCTCGATTTACGCCAGGTCGCCACCCGCCCACTTTCAGCAATGATTTTCGGACGCCCTCTACTCATGTGCCTCACATACCTATCATCGGCCCTCGCACCCCTCGGCGCACAAACATCACTCATGGGTCTCGTCACCTTTCCCGTCACCTATCTCCCATACGTCATGGTCGGGATGGATCTCCTCATGGGCGGACCTGGAGCGGCGGCGCAGTCTGTCGCAGGAGCCGTCGTAGGGCACTTCTGGTGGTGGGGTGTTTGGGGAGGAACGGTCGGAGGACGGGGAGGCCGTTTGGAAGCATTTGGACGTGCACCGGGCTGGATGAGGTCCCTAGTTGGCGATACCGCACCCCCTCCGCCCGCTGGGGCCGGTCCGGGTGCGGGTGCGGGGGCCAATGCAGGGGTTGGTGCTGGGGTACATGTTATTCCACCAAGACGTACGGTTGCTACTGGGGGCGGGTCCGGTACTTCGACAGGATATAACTGGGGCTCCGGTCAGAGATTAGGACAAAACTGACTGCGTCATTCCATATTAGATCCTCCAGCAAGGCTCATTTTGTTGGCGGCATGTAATTTTAAAACTAAACTCTTTCGGCCTCAGGGCCTCGAGTCTCACTGATTTAGTTGACTTTGGACCCGGATTGGAGCCATAAGTTGACTTCGTTCGGAATCGCTTTTTTTTTTTGAGCTTGGCGTGCGCATTCATACTCAAAAACTACATTGACTAGTCCATTTGTGTCATGCATGCCCATGTTCCCTAGCATCTGGTAGTGCGATGTGATCGATCATGATCCGAGAAAACAAAAATCCAGAGATAACTTCTCAACCTACGTCCTCGCCGATCGGGCCGCTCTCCCAGGGCACGTATGCGTTAGAAGTTATCTTTCTTCCTCTGGCCGCCATGTCATCGTCAGATATCCCACCTTTCACGCCTTCGGAATTCAAATATACTGCGCCTCCCAATCCCGGATGGAGATTCGGTCAAAGGATCGAAGAGACTGCTGAAGGACGGGCGTGGATGGAAGGCGAGAAACTTGGGTGGAAGACGATAGATCCGTCAGCTGAGGATCCAAGGTGTGTCAACGCTTATATCTAGTACAATCTCGCCTTGTTTCTAATCTAAGACTATATAGTAAACTCTACTTCCTACTCGTGAGCGGTATCGTGCCCAGGCCCGTTGCGTTTGTGTCGACGATCTCGGACACTGGGATAGAGAATCTCGCGCCATTTAGGTTTGTGTGATTATGAAAACTATCGCCATCATCTGTGATATAGAATCCTTGTGATTCAGCTGGTTCAACCAGGTATATAAATACAACTATATATAAATCCTTTAATTTACCGAAAGCCATAGGTTTCATCTTTCCCACCAGTGATATCTGTTTCTTGCACACGAAGCGCCGACCTTACGCGCGTCAAGGATACATTGAATAACATCAAGTCTGTCCGAGGGTTTACAGTCAACATTATCAGTGAGCCCTGGATCCAGCAAGCGAATATATGCGCGATTGACGCTCCAGATGATGTTGGCGAATGGCCTGTGAGTGGTTTGACAAAGGAGCCCAGTGTGCGTTACATTTTGAACTGCATAAGTCAGGGCTGGGGCTGGTCTGACGATCTATCATACAGATTCACGTCAAACCAGCTCGTGTTAAAGAAAGTGCATTCAGCATGGAGTGCGAGGTACTCCCTTCACAGGCCCCCCAATATATTTCCTCTGACCCAACTGTTTATTCACATAGCTGCTGCAAACAGTTGACATCCTAGATCCCGCGACGTCGATAGCATCAACCACACTCGTGTTGGGCACCATCAAGTACATTCACGTCCGTAAGGACATGCTGGACGAGAGGGGTAACGTTGATCCAGGGAAACTCAGGCCGATCGCAAGATTTGCCGGAACACTGTATGGAAGAGTTTCGGAGGGGTACCGCATCACAAGGCACGCATGGCAAGACGCCGAGCCCGATGTCAGGCGTGTGGTGGATGGTGGCCCTAAGACGTAGAAGTAAGTAATGAAACTGTAAAGAGGGACAGGGATAATCGATAACGGTTTGTGGACAAAAGAGGACGGTTGGTTGGACAAAGGGCACCTGGTTGCGAAAAAAAACTCATTTATTGTAGGAAGGCAGTCCGCAATCTAACCGTCAGGCGACATGAACCATGACAACATGGACTGAGATTGATGATGGACTGGTGGGTTATCTGATCTGGTGAGTGCAGGTCGGCGGACAATAGAGGATCAGGCTGGGTGAGTGGGTGGCACCGCCTGCGTGCAACGCGCTATTTAAAGACAGTGAGAGGATCGAGATATAGGCGTACCTTGGGATCATCGACAGGGTAGTTCTGGCACGAACCTGATGGCCTAAAATCAGAGTCCGCCCTGCGATCCTGCATGGACAATGTGTGCTGCTGACCGTCCAAGGGTCACGAGTTTTCGCGGAGTCCAGTGCAAAATATATTGGCTTGATGCAGGAGATTGAACGAGCTAGGGAGACGAGCACCTGTATCGCAAGCAGTGCGCAGAGACGGTGGCAAAAGATCATCTTCACTGTTCCCAGCAAAGGCGTTGCGAGAACTCGCCAGCCAGGCCAGCGGCATTCATAGTCATAGTGTGGGGGGGGATTGTGGAGCCACAAACCCGACAATTGGGATAACGGCAGATCTATATACCGTCATGACATTACTTCAAACCCGGCGTTTGTCAAGGGAGCAGTCAATGCAGATGGCGGCCAGGTTCAGACCGGTGACCGATACCTCTACACCTATTGATTATCGTCTCGTAGAGATATCGGTCACCGGTGTACCCAACCACGTCCCCGCCGACTAGGATACTATCCCATGTCCTGTCAGGAGCTTATCTGTTTCCCCTCTAGCCACAGCCATCTGCTATAAAAGGGAAGAAACTTTAGCGATATTTTGAGATATAGAGAGATCAGTTACCATTTTACTAGCTATACATGCCATCCCAAGACCTCCTACCTTTCACGTCGTCAGAATTCGCGTACACCGCGTCTCCCAACCCTGAGTGGAAGATTGGGCAGCGGATCGACCAGACTGCCGAAGGCCGGAAATGGATGGAAGGCGAGAAGATGGGGTGGAAGACGGTGGATCCGACCACTGAGGAACCTAGGTTTGTTATAACGTAAACCCAAAACAGCTGACCCTCATGTTTACAGCAAAATGCACTTCCTACTCGTGAGCGGTATCGGCCCCAGGCCTGTAGCGTTTGTATCGTCGATCTCTGATTCCGGTGTAGAGAATCTTGCACCATTCAGGTAAGCAAAACAAATGTATGGTTACCATATTTTTATCAGAGAAAAATTTGTGATCTAGTTGGTTCAATCAGGTACACAGTTCCGACTGAATGAGGATACGTCTAGCTAACCTATAGTTACAGGTCGCATCCTTCCCGCCGGTCATCTCCGTTTCTTGTGCACATGGCGTGGACACCATAAAGAACGTAAGGTCTGGAAGAGGCTTTACGGTTAACATCATTAGCGAGCCTTGGGTCGAGCAAGCAAACTCATGTTCTGTCAACGCCCCAAGAGATTTTAGCGAGTGGCCCTCAAGTGGTTTAACAAAAGAGGCTAGCGTAAGATGAATATTAATACGAACAATCCAAGATACATCTGATAAGATGGTGCAGCTTTATGTCAAACCTGCTCGAGTCAGAGAAAGCGCTTTCAGTATGGAGTGCGAGGTATTTCTTTTTAAACTCACTCAAAAATTTCTATCAAGCTAACCTCTGCCGCCGCAGCTGCTACAAACGGTTGATATTATAAATCCCAAGACGTCAACACCATCGGCGACTCTAATACTGGGCACTGTCAAATGCATTCATATTCGCAGGGACGTACTGGACGAGAGGGAAAATGTTGATCCAGGAAAGATCAGGGCGGTTACAAGGCTTGGTGGGATATTGTATGGCAAGGTTTCCGAGGGGTATCGCATCAAAAGGTTCGCATGGCAAGACGCCGAGCGTGATTTTAGGGGTGTGGCGAACGGCAGTTCTAAGGAGTTGTAAAAATGATAAAATTGTTAAAGCCTACTTATTGAAATATCTGTGCCACCATCAAGAACACAGACCAGCATTCCTTCGCCGACTATAGTTCCGACTCGTATACCCTTCCCTACTCGTTTCAGTGTGCCATTGTATGGAGCGGTGATAACACTTTCCATCTTCATCACACTCATGATAACGATCGTCTCACCCTTCTTAATATTCCGGGTATCTATAGGACCATTGTTCATTGTAGCCGATAGAGCGGGATGTAACTCTACAATTTTCCCTGTGAAGGGTGCAGCGATGTGAGTTTCGTCGTTAGGTTCTGCGAGTTCAAAAGCCGAAGATGATACTGCTGCAGAAGATGACTGAGAAAGTGAGAAAGAGAGCGGGGCCGAAGATAGGGTCGTTTGTAATGTCCCCGAAAGCCTTTCTGGAAACCCATTTTGCGCGATGGAATTAAGCGCCAAGGTGTGTCGCGTGGTATTCGAACTCCCTACTAGTGATATGGTTAAGTGGAAGAGCGCCCCAGGCTGAAGTGCCACTGTTCCAGCTGTTTTTAAATTTTCCTGCATCGTTGGGTCTTGATGAGGGGTCAATCGTACAACTGTCGGGCGGCGAGACTTCAGTGCCTCATTTCCAGCCGTAAGGACAGTGCCAGTGTTTCTCTCCAGCCATAGAGTATCAATATCTCCAGAAATCCAATCTGGGTGTCTTAACACACCCATTAGTAGATTCTGATTGGTTTTTACTTTTCCCCGAATCTTGAGTTCTTTCGCAGCACGATGAGCCTTCCAGGTCGCGTCCTCAAAATTACTGCCACGAACAATAATTTTCGCAAGGAGGGAGTCAAATTCTGTTCCCACAGTCCATTCTGGTAAGGTATTATCGGAAAGGGGGCCATCTATGAGCCACGTATCAATTCGGACGCCTTGACCTGAGGGCCAATTAATATCGGATGCTTTGATCGTGCCAGGCGTGAGAGCAAAAGACTTGGAAGAATCTTCTGCCGTCACTCGGAGTTGGATAGCATGACCACGGGGAGCATGGGGTGGGGCATTCAGGGAAAGTGATGCCAGAGACGCTGAAGGCAGAAAAAGCAATAGTTGAGTACGGACGAGATCGACCCCCGTTACTTCCTCTAATGGAGAGTCAGTCAAGATAATGTAGTGGCCGAACGAAGATACCTGCCCGTCACAGTATGTTCAACCTGAACTCTTGGGTTAATTTCCAAAAACACCCATTCACCCGTTCGTGAATTGACGAGATATTCAAAGGTACCTAACCCATGATACTTGAGATGTTGAGCAATCTTAAGGGACGACTCCACTAGAGGTCTGATGTTATCTCGAGGTAGCCTCGAAGGAGCCACCTGAAACTTGTTGAACACTCGGATAATCAGAGGGCCAAAAATCCAACCTCTATGATCTTCTGGAATCTGCTTTGATAAGCTTTCGCCACGAGCGACGAGGGTACATGACCCACCTTCGTTGGATGCTACATTCTCTTTCCCAAAGATGTGTTACCGCGCCACTTCCATCCCCTACGATTTGGATCTCAATATGTTTCCATGATCTCCCAGTGAGGGCTTTTTCAACGAATATCTGGCGTGATGGGGATTCTCCAAGGCAGCTACGAGAAGAAATTGTAATAAAATCAGATAAACACGTAGAAAAATACATACCGCTTGAAAGCTTCTTCAACAGCATCCTTAGTTTCTACTATTCTAATTCCCCTCCCCCCGCCTCCATCAAGAGCTTTGAGCATCACAGGGTAACCTTGAGCCTTCGTGAAAGCTTCCACATCCTCAATAGAATTGACTTTACTTCCTGGAGCGACGTTAACTCCTAACGATATGGCCAAATTACGTGAGAGAATCTTGTTTGAGGCGATTTTCAAGCATTTTATGGATGGGCCAATGAAAATAACAAAGTTCGGGAGGGTGGCCGCAAGGGAGGGGCTCTCGCTCAAGAATCCGTATCCTGGATGAAGATGTGTACACCCCGCCCTATATTCGTTGCTCCCGGTGAGAATTCAATGATAATAACCCGCGAAGAACTCACTTGACTGCAACTGCAGATATCTTCTCAAAATTGAGATAGTCCGAGGTGTCGTCCAGCTTGATCGCATGGTCGGAGAAAGTAGCATGGCTTTCATCACCCTCAGTATAGATAGAAACGGTATCCCAACCAAGTTCTGTGGCAGCGCGCAAAACACGAATCGCGACTAGAACAGATTTGTTGATGCTGGTCAGCACTGAGAATGAAAACGCCACGATCGACCAGTTCTTCATTAGGTCACTCACTCTCTCCTCGGTTCGCAACAAGAACTCTGGGCATAACTCTGCTAGGAAAGCAAGAAACTACTGGTCTGGCAACTATGGGGTAGGCTTTACTCCTAGAAGATATAACAACCCCGCGCCTCACGAGGTACACTAACCGGCAACTGTATGAGCCGAGTCGAACAGGGGCGCGACATGTGCAGTGAACCAAACTTTCTTTCCGCGTGCAGGACGCACCACAATGCCTTCTGACAACGACAACAAAAGACAAGGAGGACCCGAGGAAAAGGAGGTCGATGATAGTAGGGAAAACTGGGAAGTACGTGTTTATTCTTTGTCGGAAAATTTCCCAGATTAAACACCAGGACAACTCATAGCATCCGTTATCGGAACTCCGAGCTCAACAACGACTTATCCAAGCTCCAAATCAAGAAGACCCAGGATACATTCGTCAAAAGGCGAACAATAAGCTCTGGGTGCGAGAACGCCTCACGAGTCTGCTCGATAATGGTTCGTTCTTGGAAGTAGGGTCCGTAACGGGAAAGCCAAATTACGATGAAGAAACCGGCGTGTTGAAATCGTTTACTCCCGCGTAAGGCGTTCTTTTTCACTCTATGTTTCCTTTAGCTAAGATGGAATCAGAAATTCCGTGACGGGCTTTGGTAAAGTGGACGGACGCAAAGTGTTCATTACCGCCGATGATTTTAGTGTCAGAGGAGGTCATGCAGATGGTGGGATCCAGATGAAGGCTCCGTACGGGGAGGTTCGGAACTTGTCCTTGACATCTCGCGACTGATACTAACTGATTCATTGTTAGATCTTGGCACGGAAGATGAGAGTTCCTCTAGTCAGCAACCCAAATTCCCTGGAAGAGTGATCTGCATTAATATATTTCCCCGCAGATTCGCCTGTTAGACGGCTCCAGTGGCGGCGGAAGCGTTGCAACATGTATGCTTTGAATTGCGATTACATTATATAGAGACACCTGACCTACGTATTACATTTAGACCTGACACTAGGTGCAACATATATACCTGGGCTTGCAGGACTTGGCAAGAGTATGGATGCTATGGCTGTTGTCCCCGTCGTTTCAGCACTGCTCGGCCCAGTAGTCGGCCTTGCAGCTGCCAAAGCGGTTCTCGGACATTTTAGGTTGGCTCCTGACTGCTTCATTTCATCCGTAATTGACCGACTATTGGAAGCGTTATGGTCAAAGGTTTAAGTCAGGTATATTCTTCAATATTTCCCACGTCAGTCCACGTTCCAAGTTTGCTCATTCCCAGCTATTCGCGGCTGGACCCCCCGTTGTCAAACAAGCGACATTTGAGGATTTATCGAAAGAAGTCCTCGGTGGCTGGGAAATACACGCTCAAAACGGAACCGTTGACAATGTCGCTTCATCAGAGGTAGATGCCTTTCAGCAAATCCGAAGATTTTTGTCGTACCTCCCTTCCTCGATCTTTTCGTTACCACCCGTACACGCCACCACTGATCTCCCAAGTCGGCGCGAAGAAGACTTGATTGCAATTATTCCCCGGCGGCGAGCAAGACCATACGATGTTAGAAAGCTTATTCGCCTTATTGTCGATACAAACGGGACACCCGATGATCTCAATTCATCATCTTTCTTCGAAATTGGCTATACTTGGGGAAGGTGTATTGTCACAGGCTTTGCAAGGCTATCAGGCAACCCCATTGGTGTCCTCACAAGCGACTGTATGTTCAACGGAGGTACGTTAATTACACGACGTATGCCAGTTCCATCGCCGATTTCTTGCTGGAAAATAGGAGCAATCGATGCTTTAGGTAGCCAGAAGACAGCTCGGTTCGCGACCCTTTGTGACCATTTTGGGTAAGCCTGAGCCTGCAATGTGTAGGTCCTCAATTCAACGCATCCTTCCAGCCTTCCGATCCTAAACCTAGTTGACAATCCCGGGTTCGCCATTGGTGTGTCTAAACATAAATCGAAGTCTAGCTACATATGAACTCCAAGCGACAGGCTCCGTTGCCGAAAGGACAGCTACTATCCGCCATGGTGCAGCGGCACTATCTGCATTATATAATGCCACTGTCCCAATATATACAGTCGTCATCCGAAGAGCGTTCGGTGTTGCGGGTGGCGTATTTGCAGACCCCGATGAAGGGATGGGGACCCGCGTCGCCTGGTTTGCCTCGTTTCCTCATTCCCTTCACGGAAACTAAATATTATTTACAAGGCCTTCTGGGGACTGGGGAAGCCTACCTTTAGAAGGTGGTATTGAGGCAGCCTACAAACGACAACTTGATGCTGCAGAATCTGAGGAAGCCCGCGAAAAAATTATGGCAGATCTATTGGAGAAATTTGAGAGCGTAAGGAGCCCGTTGAAGACTGCACACAAGTTCGGCGTGGAAGAAATCATTGACCCCCGAGATACAAGGCCTTTGGTTTGTGAGGTAGATTCTCGAGTTTCTTTGCTTCCGGGGTGTTTAGCAGAACATTGACAACCTTTAATAGTGGGCGACTCATGTGTATGAGCACTTGTTACCACAACTTTCCATTGTCCGGCAAAATAAGTATGGTCTGGACGCTAAACCTTCAAGTGGGCGAGGTTACCGACTGTGATAATCCGTGTGGGGGAGCGAGCATCAAACGTGTAAACATTGAAATCAGATTGTCAATCCTGCTTCTCATGTTCTCTTCAGGTTTAGGTACGGCTTCCCAAGGCAGAAATCTCACTATCATTCTTCTTACCGGAATGTGGGCTGGCCTAGGTAATCAACCACATCCCGCACGCCCCTATAATTCAGAAATACTGTTGAATCAGTAGGGATTATTTCTGTGTCATGTTAACGCCAGCATAATTATAATGGCTTGTGATGGCGAGACCCAATAAATCAGATCGGATTTATACCATAAGAACCCGTCGGCCGAAAGCTGGTAAGACACTTAAGATAATATGTGGCCTTGTGGACTCAGATACCAACTATAAAAGTGGGAACCAAATATTTTATACGGCAAACACATCACTTAGCTGGGAAGGCTTACACGTCTCTTCATTACAAGTCCACACGGTGGACCCGTGTTCCTGAGAATCATATGTGTTCGAAGCACTCTTATGGTAACCATTCCACTCGTCGAAGATTTACATCGTAGGAAAGCAGATCGAGGGGATAGATAACATAAGACTAATTTAAGATTTTTCAAATGTCATCAATACCCAGGGTGTAGAAACGGGGCCAGTACGTTCACTCTTACCCAGACCAGGTCATACTACGACCAGCAGGGATGTCGCCATTGCAGCCATCACGCGGACCACAACTGATAATGGTGGATCGTGCTCCAGACCCAGCTACACGCTGATTACATGCAATAGTTGAAATGAACGCTCTAATAGAATGGGTACCTATCAAGATTACACGTGTATGTTCACAAGCACCCGTTTGAAGGCCTTTGCTTTGTGATTATGGACACGGTACTGCTAT
The DNA here is from genome assembly GCA_015584075.1 of Collybia nuda. Taxonomy (NCBI): domain Eukaryota; kingdom Fungi; phylum Basidiomycota; class Agaricomycetes; order Agaricales; family Clitocybaceae; genus Collybia; species Collybia nuda. Next base: position 90,798 of record MU150327.1, read on the forward strand.
TAATGGTGCCGGATGGAACAACCTGGATCAAGCTTGATAAGAATTTTATCGTAGACGCTGAGGAATTTTGGGTACCTGCCGATCATTGTCAGGTTCACTCATGGCAATACACCCAACAACATTTGGCATTCTTTCGGCATTTTCATATCCGGGTTCGAGTCAATTCCAATGTTCAACTTCAAAGCTTCACGGCCAAGGAAACACATCTCCCGAACTTTCACCTGGTTGTGGAGGGTTCACACCAACATACCTAATCGTCCTTGTATAGACATGCCTTCCCCAGGATGCCATTGGCATAGCCACGAACCCCTTCCAGGCGTCGGTAACTGCCTCGACTCCAATCATTGAGGGATTAAAAAGATTATACAAATAAACCACTCCATACCCAGCAAAACAAGCTAATCCGAACCTAGATAGATATACACAGGGAACCGCAGGCCCCGAGGGAAATGTACACAATTTCGAACCACCCCCCGTGTTCTCAACTTCGGTCCATTGGAGCCCATATTACCGCACCATCAATGGGTATAGCAATTTAGCAGAAGAATGGCAAGAACGGCACACGGGCTATTTTTAGTCATGCCGAAGAACAAATTCGGGGTTCTCAAGTCACACCAAACGGGGACAGGGTCTAGGAGACCGACAACGAGTAGTGCTATGAGAAGGTTACGAACACTAAGGTCAGTGAAAGCTATGTTATTTGGGATGGTACTTGGATGAGAAAGTAGTAAAATTGACCGGGGTACGCCCCAAACGGGCCAATTGACAGACACTTGGGAACCCGGGCCTCCATCGGGATCGGAGGGGTTCTGGCTTAGCAAGATGTGATAAGGGAGGGGGAGTATCGGTGACTAGTCGACCACCTATCCAAGAGCTACGAATTCAGCTTCTAGGCGCAGAAAGAATAATAGTGAACCTTTGATTACGCGTGTATTATGGCCTTGGTCGTGGTTGTAATATGATAAACTCGCCCCCGGCGTAAAGCTAGCGCGCGCTTGCCGATCAAGAGTACAGACGTGCCAGGCGGAGGTGATAGCAATTATCAAAGCTTCTTCAACGCACGAGAAGCACAGCCCTGGCCCCGTGTATCGCGCGTGACAAAGTTTCTAAATCGTTATCACCCTCTCAAAGGGGTCTCCGAATTAAAAGGGTCGACAGGCAGGCCTGCAAAGAGGTATCAAATAACGTGTGTGATGGGTATAATTTACATATCTGTGCAATGATAAAAATACAATTTGCGATGCGAAGGGTCCAATCAATAAATCTGACTCCACAATTACTGTCACCCAGCCTTATCGGTGTCGAGTAAACTGCCCACTATATCGACCTGTTCTCACCCGAGGAACTATCGGTCGCTCCGTCATCTTTCGCATGTGTTCCATGAGTTCCCTTGCCAAAAACACAGTTTCTGTCTCCTCCTCATAACGAGTATGGTAGTCATCGATAGATTCAATGATGGATATGTCGGCAGGGTGGAGTGTCTTTGTCTCTGAAAGACGGAAGATGGTTATGAATTCGTGTCGGAATATCTTCACATCGACAGTTGTAAGCGCAGACGCAGGTGTATCTAACGACACTGGAGGAAGAGAAGAAAGCTTTAATGGAATTTTTTTTTCCAGACGGGTTGGACACACCTTGTACCAGACATATGTCGCCGTTGACCCGAGCGAAGGCAAAGTGACCTCCACTAATAATTGGTGCGACACACCGTGGTGTAATGTCGCAAGCCGATTTGCCCATCGTGGGTTGAGAATAGGTAGAGGAAGTATAGCTTAGTGACATTCGGGACGTTTATATCTTAGAGATTTGAAGGGGATCATCCGGTGCGTCAGAGGTGATTTTATACTCCAATGACATGCGAAGGCCACGAGGGGAAAGATGGACTTCTTAAGAGCCCAAACGGGACCTGGTTTGGTGCTATGGCCTATAAGCGGTAAAAATCAAACCCTGAGAGCGTCACAGCAATTTTAGCAGGTTTGGGCGGGTTTCGCCTTCACCTTGGCTTCCTTGTTCTGGTTCATTTGGAAAACCCCTTTAACTCCACGTGAATAGAATGTGTCCGTGTCGTGGAAGTACATGTGTAGCTGGAATACAGAGGAGAACGAAGCGGAGCGTTATGGAAGATGGGAAGATTCGGGTGTACACATAATCAACAACAAGAACATATGACTCGATCTCGGGCGAAGAGTATTGACACACTTTTTCTATGTAGTTTCTTCTTTTCTGCAGGTTGTTGACGCTGTAGCCCGCTTGTCGTTTGTGGAGCTTACTCGGGGGGCCTCGGGTCCTTTCCATATCAAACTGATACTTACCAGCTTTGGCACTTACACTGCCAAATAACCTGGGTAACTTATTATTTACACCTTGAAACGGTGCTAACCTCATGAGCTTACAATCTCGTAATATACATAAATCAATCTTCGAACAACTAATCAAAGTAAAAGAGAGGAGTCTTTGTGCATTGACTTCCTGTCGAGCTCGGATCAACAAGGCCTGTGCTTGAAGGTTGGCCAGCGATCTACAGGAGATACTCGGCACGGTAGATTCGATCAAGAATATCTACCGCAAGTTATGTTCAGTATGGTCCGGGGAACGCAGTTTTGTGCCGACTCGGACTCGGACCAACTAAGAAACTCTTCGGGACAGGCGGGGTGCAAGTGATCATATGCACTTTTGTTTAAAGTAACTTTGTATAGTTTGCCGTAATGTTAAAAGCCGAACCTCGCAGCGAGCAACGCTCACGGAGGATAAGGAATAAGCCCCGCAAACTAAAAATACTCACTGAACCTCATGATCACCGAGGGAATCAACCCCATTTATGTTCGCACGACAGTCCCCAGCAGATGGGGAGTGATGAATGACGGTACGAAATTCGCCGAGTTGAAAGGAGGGTCCACACAAAAGCACGCCGCCCAGGCCTCGTACGGCTCCGTAGGTGGTGCTATACAAGTATAGGCTAGAACCACATTCGCGCCTTCTCCGAGATATGTATTGTAGACATTGAGTTTAACACATATCGGTGATTCTGTAATATCCAGCGTAGACTTCACCTTCGGTGCTGTCTTCTAAAGCCGATTGGGCCATATAATGGGTATCACTAAAGAAACAATCTACTTGTTTTGTTAAGTTTTGAAGTCTGGCACTATATATTAGCTTCAAAAAGCTGCCTTTAACTATGGCATACCATGGTCAAGGCACACAGGCGAAATTTGCAAAGATGCTTAGAATCACATGGGTTAGGGGACGTCTAAAATTTCGCGCTTTGCTGGTCTTGAGGTTGATCAGGTGATACACCAAGCCTAACGATGGGGGCATTATTCCTAGATGTATATGTTGTGTGTATTCCTGGAACTCAGGGTAACGAAACGAGTGGAACTTTTGGAAGGGAAGTGCCTGTGAGAGATATATTGGGGTATGTTCGTCTTTGAAGGAGGAGTTAATGGCCGAGGACCTGGAAGGAGGGTTTCCTAATTAGGTATGTCACCGTGATTATAGGTTCAGTGGTTGGTGGCTGAGTCGTCAGGGAATCTCGAGACACGAGAGCTTTTTGTGGCGTCGTAATGTGCCTAGGTGTCAGATACGGTGCAACGCAAGTGCGACGAACACGCCACCATTCGAGACTTCAGAAAACATGAGGCATATGTGCACGGTGAACTTTTTTTTTTTCTACGCCCATGCAGTCTCCACGCGTACGATGTTTTTACATTATGCCAACCGTGGGTTTTCCGGGAGAAGTGTGCACTGTGGTAATCATATGATTACCCTTCCATAAGAATAGCACGAGGATACTTACCATTCTACAATCATCTTCGCATGATGGAAGCGATATCTCAGTGGTCATGCCTTCATCTTCGAAAAATAAAGTTTTCCGGTTCATCCGACGGGCTACAGGTGGGGTATGTTCAACGTCTGGATACCGTATTAATTGCGGCGGAAACCGGTGGAAGACAGGTAATGGTGGTGTTGTCCAGCTTGAATTATGTTCTCATACGTTCTTGGGAAGCCTGGGAAATGGTATTGATTTAAAGGTGGCGTGGGTAACGAGTCTGGGAACCTCCGGATCGGGCCATAGGTTGGTTCTGAATTTCACGTTCTTCAATAACATGAGCTCGACTACCCCATAAGCTACGAAAGTCTCGTTTACGAGGTTGTAGCAACCATTCATTAAAATTTCTCAGTGGTATATCAGTTTCTACCGTCCTGCAGAGTTTGCATGCTCAACAACATGAAGAGTGTTGATCACAAAAGCTGTTTAGCCAGTAATCTCATTGATTGATGCCAACCTGAAGAAAATGGAAAGGAGCTCCCAACAGCAATAGAATGCAAGATATCGTTCGTGAGGTTAAACATAGATGCACATGCCGAGGTTTACATCTTTCACCACAGGGTGATCCCCGACGCGTCATGTTACTCACAGATCTGGAGAAGTTGACCGCTATACTCCAATCCCATGCGCATACACAATATTAACTGCACCACTTCAAAAATCGTATCGCCGATTTTGATAAGATTTAGCAGGAATTTCCTTCGAGTGGTGTGTTCATATGATCAAACCTTGGACTTGTGATTGGCCTCTCTGTGGCCCAGGTACGTGACGATCCACTGCTGAGTTGCGCACCTTAAAACCGATTATACGAACATCCGGGTACCAATTTCCCCCGGATTCACACTCACCTTCATCATGTCTACTACTACCTCCCCTACCCGCGTTGCACTCGTTACTGGTGGAGCCCAAGGCATCGGCCGTGCCATCGCGTTACAGCTTGCATCTGATGGGCTTGATGTGGCTGTGAACGACATACCGTCCAAGTCGGCCTCACTCGATAGCGTGGTGGATGAAATCAAGAGCTTAGGACGCAAAGCTGTTGCCCTCCCCTCTGATGTAAGGAAAGAAGAAGAAGTGAAGAACATGGTTGACAAAACCGTCGGTGAACTGGGAAGATTGGATGTAGTGAGTACAAGAGATAAACTCGAGACCTAAACCGTATTGAAGATGACACAATAGATGGTCGCTAATGCGGGGGTGCCTCACGTATCTTCTTTCATGGAAGGTTAGAATCTACCTAGGGATTCGTCGCCCATGAAACAGAACCTCTTATTCTTCTTTTTTAGCTGATCTGGACGCCTGGGAAGCACTTTTTTCTGTTAATATTCGCGGCGTCATATTGTGTTACAAGTACGCTGCGAAGCAGATGGTAAAGCAAGGGTCCGGAGGCAGAATTATCGGCGAGTGCCATCACATCTTTATCAGTTCATTGGTCTAACATTGCCTTTTCAAATGCACAGGAGCTTCTTCTATCTGTGGTCTGAAAGGTCAGTACTCCAGTCTGGCTCCAGGTTTCTTCTTTCCTCACCCACCCTCCTTTAGGATTTGCGAATGTCGGAGCATACTGTGCATCAAAGGCAGCCGTCCGTTCCCTCACACAGACCGCCGGTAAGCATTCGGTCTGAAAAAAAACCCCCGCACTTCAACCAGGCCACACTAGCCCTGGAACTAGCAGAACACGGGATAACTGTCAATGCATATGCTCCTGGAGTAATCGAAACAGCAATGAGTGAGATTTTTTCCTATTTCTGATTCAATAGCGCAATCAGCTTACGTGGCTTAGCAACCCATGAATCAGACGCTGCACTCGGTGGTGCGACTGCTGCTACCAAACTCGTATGTCCTTCATGTTTTCTGTTTTACGTCAACCGGCTACATTCCGTGAATAACCCAGCTTTTAAACATCCCAAATTCTAAAACGGCCCAACCTGAAGTTGTTGCGGGTTTAGTTTCCTACATAGCATCTCCTGGCTCTCATTTTGTTACTGGTGGGTATCATCTCCTCACAACCTAACTATGAATCGCTTATTCATAAGTGATTTATTTAGGCCAAATAATTTCTGTTGACGGTGGGCTGAATGTGTGATAGTTTTTTTTTTTCTTCAAGAGATGGAGATCATTATTTACAGTACTAAACTCAACATACTCAACATTTTAGAAATGCTATATAGGTATGCAAGGGTCTCCGGAAATAGAACGGATGTTTCTTAGACCTTACTGCTGTGGGCTTGAGACGCTGGGGTGGTACGCATCTAGCCTGAGGTATCCAGCCCTTACTCAAGCCCGAGCTCCGGCCAAGCCCACGACAGTTCTGATATCCGACACCTGCGAAGGTTGAGAAACTTTGCCTTCACTCATATAGCCCGGAGTAGGTCCAGGATCCGTATCTATTCTTAAGCAATGGCAACTATTAGTGACATGCTTACTAAATTCAGGTGTCGTAACTGAGTATGATCAAAGGATAGTCGCCCCAAGGTGACTTTAGTTCAGACCGGCCTCTAATAATAAAACCTTGATTCGTATAGACTGGAATCTGAGGGGTACGTAGTCGTTACTCCTTTGCAAACTGTGAAATTGACTGAGAACATACGTTTGAATCCTTAGTAACGCTGAGAGCAAGTCGTTGATGATTCTTCGCGGCCTAAGAGAATGTCAGTCGAAGCAGGTATTATGAAGGACCTCACGAAGAGAACCTTTGTCTTCACGACGTTAATAAGAGATCTCGCCACGCCTTGGCGCTGGTACTCTGTACGAACCATGAGCTGGTGAAGCCACCAAGCATCTCGCCTCCCCTGGACCGGATTCTTTCGTAAGTAGATTACTGACTTTGATGGTAGTTATCGTACAGTGGGCCCAAGACACTGATTAACAAAGCCGGGAAACCTCTTTAGGTACTAAAGCGGGTTTAAGTAACTTACCGGACTCCGAAGCGAAAAATTGGAGACCGTATCCTTGAAAAAAGTGTTTCCTGCTTCCGAAAGGCGTCCAGCGAAATCGTCATATCCAAGTTCACGTTGAGCCTCACTATCAGGATAGTTAGATTGATTGGGCAGATGTTGAAGATGGCAGACCTCTCCAGTAACTCGTGTCCAGTCGGCATCCACGCTGCATACCCAACTAGTTCGCCACTTTCTGTCCCAGTTGCGACATAGAATTCGCCTTCGAGTGCGCACGCCCGAATCAAGGAACGAGCTAATGGTTGGATTAGAGATGAGTCTCCGCCAGTAAGGCTAGCCCCTGCCAAGTCTTGATTTTGTTATCGTCAGAATTGACTATTTTGAATTTTGTGAGAAGTCACTGACCATCTTTCATTAGTATGTAGAACAATTCAGCGGCTTTATCAAGGAGTTCGTCTGCACCTAGTCGTGAGCTTCCCCAAATTAGATGTAAGACACTTGTCGTAAAGAGCATACCGTTGACATCTTCAATACGACGGATGTTTAGAGAGGTCATTGGGGTGCGTCCAGAGCCGAAGCTTAAAATAACTGAATAATGGGTGTATCAATACGAAGGGAAAAAAAAATTCTTGCGAAGTTGGGGGCCTTCATATAAATCAAGGGTGAAACAAATTGGAAACTCAATGGAATTAATAGTACAGACCATTTGCAAGCTGGCGGCTGTTGGTGGGCGAGAAACAGCGCCGGGGCTCTGTGATCCGTCGTTGACCGCCGGCACACGCGTGTACACTTGAATCGCGGACCCCGAAAATTCAACGCGACGTGCTTGGACGTCGAACAATCCATCACACTTCGCTGATGCTCTCTGCCGCGCGATGCACCGGGCCCGGCGGCACCGTTATTTCACATCGTCGGCAGAAGTAACATACACAGTTCCATTTGATCATAATTTAGGTACAACCACCATGCGACTCGCCGCCCGCTGGATTTAAGTCCTCAACTTCTTCGTATACAACATTAGCATAAGCCCGACGGCAAAACCAAAGATTATGGATAGAAATCGAACTTACATTACGGTCCGGTCGCTTCTTGTGACGATGGCGTACATGTCGCGGCGTGTGCCTTTTGAACCAGACATTCGGGTACCGGCCTCCCAAGACCCATAACATTGGTATCATGCCGCCAGACTGGACCTGTACCCTCGCCTTGTGACTGGGCTTCCTATGGCCTCAGCTCTGGATAAAAGCACCCACACTAGGACGGTTAGAGCTGTGAACCAGACCTTGGGATTCCAACTTCGACCCATAATCTGGATATCATGTCGTCTGCCACTGGGCCTAATCGCGTTGCACTTGTTACTGGTGGGGCACAAGGCATCGGCCGCGCAATTGCCTTGCGGCTAGCTTCTGATGGGCTCGATGTCGCTGTAAACGACATTCCTTCAAAATTAGCCCTACTTACGACAGTGGTTGGCGAAATCCAAAGTTTAGGGCGGAAGGGCGTCGCCCTCCCATATGATGTGCGAGAGGACGAGGAAGTGAAGAGCATGGTTGACAAAACGGTCGACGAACTTGGAAGGCTAGACGTTGTGAGTTTCCGTTGAGGGCAGTCTTATGGTGTATTTGAAAGAGGAGATGTTGCAGATGGTCGCTAATGCGGGTATAGGTGGAGGATACATGCCGATTATGGAAGGTTAAATTCGCGCCCTTTGCTACGAATAACCAAGTAGCTTATACTGTTATGTTAGCCGATCCCGCGAAATGGGAAGCAATCTTCGCTGTTAATATCCGTGGCGTTGTATTGTGTTACAAGTATGCTGCTAAGCAGATGGTCAAGCAAGGCGGTGGGGGAAGAATCATCGGTGAACATATAACCTTAGGCGGTACTTCAGTCTGATATAACCCTGTCTGATAAAGGCGCATCCTCGGTCGGTGGACTAAAAGGTGAGTATTAAGCAGAGTAACCTGCTTGAAGTACGTGACACGTCCTCACCTTTTTCATGTTAAGGTTTTGCTAACACAGGAGCATACTGTATAACAAAGGCCGCAGTTCGTTCCCTGACACAGACCGCCGGTAAGCATATAGTTTGACCTCTAAAGTTTGGAGTGTACTTAACTGTGTCAGCTCTGGAATTTGCGGACCATGGAATTACGGTTAATGCTTATGCTCCTGGGGTGATCGAAACGAATCTGAGTACATTATTAGCCTCACCTGCTCGGTTAATTCAAGTTATTGATGGTATAACTTAGCAATTCGCGACACAGATTCTAAGTTGGGTGGTCCAACTGAAACATTTAAGCGTGTGCGACTTTTTCTCACTCTGTTTTTCCGTTTATTGACTTCCTTTGAATCGAATAGGCACTGAAAATTACACACGCGAAGACTGGGCAGCCCGAGTTTGTTGCAAGTTTGGTATCATACCTGGCCTCCCCTGACTCCCATTTTGTCACTGGCGGGTGTTTGTTACTTCAGAGCTGGATCCACGACACTCACCAGAATACTTTACAGGCCAAACAATTTCTATAGATGGCGGGCTGAACAGTGGTATATAACTTGGGTGGAACTTTTTGGTATTCAAAGGTGGACTTAGAATTGTAGCATTATTTTTCTTCATCGGGGTCATCAACATGAATTTGAGCGTGGAATTTACAATTAAACTTGAGTGTTGAGGACAGCGGCGATACTAGAAAAACTGAAATAGAAATAATAAGATTTTGCGTCAGAAGGAATACATAGAACTGGGGGCTACGGTTTGGTGACCAGTCATTCCTCGCATCAAAAGGGCTTAGTTTAAAGGGGACACCTGGGTGTGGGGGCGTTGTATCATTAGCAAGGGAGAGCTTCCATGCAGTCTACTCCGAGTAACGTTGACCAGCTGTTAGCCATATAGGTCGGGGGTTCCACGGAACTGAACGAGGGTGTGTTCCCGAGCATTGAGCCAGACCATTATTGGGTTCCAAGTCAGGCTCAAATTTCCTCTAATGGAATAGCCACTTTTGATTATGGCGTTTCGTTCGCATTTCCAAGAGATCCCATAGCTCTCGGCTTCACACTCGCCCGCCACGGAATTTGTTCTGCCACAAGCATAAGAGATAATAGAATCGAAGAGTACCAAGTCGGGTGGTTGGAGTTGCTGCTTTACGCAGGCGAGCGAGGAGTTCGATGGCCCTTCTCCTAAGAGAGAAATGGCAATACTGTAGAGGGGCCTTTGGTTTGCTGGATTGGATTCCCAGAAACTGCCACATATTTTTTTTGGATGATAAAGAAGTTGTTATGAATGTAACCCTCCTTGAGAGATGGTGTATGCTTCTTCCTCGAGGCTTGTCCGTGCGCAACTATAAATTATTTGCCCTTCGATCCTTTCAATTTTTGGTTTTCTGCGTCATTCGTTCCACCCAACTTCCAACCGTGCGTTCGTATAGTCATTTTTCCTCTTTGTGCTCGATTTACGTCTGCGGACTAACAGAGTCAGGTGGGGTGTGCTCAAGTTGCGGGGGAGGGGTTTCCTGCTGTATTCCTTGCTTCTTTCTTTTTTATGGTAAAGCATGACTGTAAGCGGACAAGGTCAAGCGCTAGAAAGCTCATACCTCGTTCTCACTTCTCAGTCCTGGCGGGAGGCGCGTCGCGTCCTCGATTTAAAGTGTGTCCTGTCACACTTAGTAATTGAAAGTAAAGTCATGCTTAGTCAGTCTTTAGTCCAAGAATTTAACAAAGTTAATGAAAAGTCACACAAAAGTCAGTAAAAAAGGTAATCCAAAATCTTGATTTTATTAAATTTCAATGTGGATTCAGCCATTTGGGAGGAAATGAATGGCTTTTAACTACTTTGGGTTGGCAATTGACAATTACATTTGGGTGAAATTAAATCTCATGACTAAAGTTTGACTTTATTTTTTATTGAGTGTCACACGTGTCACATGATATTCTTGAGGACTGGTGCCAGCGGTCCTTCCTCATGCGTTCGGGGTCCCATTCCATTTACGGAAAATCTAAAATTTCCATTCTCTCGCTTGTGTTCCTCTTCAACACGGTTTTCTAACCGTACACATTCTCTTTTACAGCCAACCCGCTGAGCTCGCCTAGTAGCTCACGATGGCCTCCCTATTGGCCAGGGTGTGCACGAGCAGGTCGACAAGAGCAGTTTGTTCTGTTTCGGTCGTTCGACGCTCCCTCATCACTTCATCTTCAAAACCAATTAAAAGTACGTTTCATATCCTTAAGTCTTGGGGATACTTTACTTATGAAATCAGTTCATGTAAATTCACTCGTACAGGCACGGAAAGAGTCGTCTTTGGCTACTGCTGAGCGCCTCAATACGGCCCCTTCGACTGCTTCTGCTCCTAGCCCTCTAGAGCCGCCCCATTTCTCGACCCTCAAAGGCAGAGTCTCGGAACGAGCACTACAGGCTATTATTTCAAAGCCTATGAATCTCACGCACATGTCTCCAGTCCAAGCAGAGGTTTTCCCTCTACTACCCGAGCTGGCAGACCCTTACGACCCCGAGACGTCTGCAAACGGACCTCCTCGTGACCTCCTTGTGAAAGCTAAAACAGGAACCGGAAAGACACTGGCGTTCCTACTTCCAGCTGTTGAAGCACGTCTAAAAGCTCTTGAGGCACACGGAAAACAGGCGGTGGTGGACGCAGGGCTCACTGATGACAAGCAACTGGAACATCGCGCACAACAAGCTTTTGCCCGCGAAAATGTTGGTACACTCATCATTAGCCCCACCCGTGAACTGGCTACGCAAATCGCCACAGAGGCGATGCGCCTTACCTCGCATCTCGATGGATTCCAGGTTAGGTTGTTTGTAGGTGGGGATAGCAAACGGATGCAAATGCGAGACTGGATGCGAGGAAGGCGGGACATAGTTGTCGCCACTCCTGGCCGACTCCGTGACTGCCTGGAATCTGAACCTGAGGTTGCCCGGGGAATCTCCCAGACACAGCTGGTAAGTCCGAACGCTTATTTGACCAAAGCATATATTAACCCAATTTTAGCTTATTTTAGACGAAGCAGATACACTTCTGGACATGGGATTCCGTCCTGACATTGAAGCTATCAAGGAACGCCTCCCACCTGTTCCACGGCGCCAGACTTTTCTGTTTTCGGCCACGGTATCTCGAAGTATCCAGCAAATCGCACAATCGACGTTGGCGCCGAACCATCAGTTCATCAACTGCGTCTCATCAGATTCCTCACCAGTACACGCGCACATTCCTCAATATCACACTGTTCTTCCGGATGCGAGCCACCAAATCCCACATGTCTTGCGACTCATTGCTCATGACCAACTGACGAACCCAGGGTCTTCAAAGATCATCATTTTCCTGCCAACAACGAAAATGACGCAGCTATTCACTACAATCATCGGCGAACTCGCAAAGACATCGCTCCCTGCTGGGCGCAACACAACAGTGTACGAGTTGCATTCGAAGCGTGCGATGGAGTCCCGCAAAAGGACCTCTGCGATGTTCAGAAGTGACACGTCAGGCGCATCTGTCCTCATCACCTCAGATGTTTCTGCGCGCGGCGTGGACTATCCCGGTGTCTCACGTGTGATTCAAATTGGAATCCCCGGTGGGACGGAGCAATATATTCACCGTGTTGGTCGTACGGGTCGTGCTGGTGCAACTTCAGGACGTGGGGACTTGGTGCTCCTGCCCTGGGAATTAAATTTTGCATCGCAACAACTATCAATGGTCCCTCTCAAACCGTTATCCGCCGGCGAGTTGTCCAAGCAAGCGTCGGCTCTTGCAAAGCAGTTCGATGCTGACCCCAAGGGCTTCTTCGCCAACGCGCCCATCCCTGCACCTCCTTCCACACCATCGCCGAGAGGCTCTCGGGGCCGGCCTATTACAGGGTCTGCACTATTCAACGAGCAAGCGGCAGCGTCTCTTGAGGAGGTGGAAAGCAATGTGACTATGTTCGTCAACCGGCTCGATGAAGAATCAGTCAAGGAGACGTTCATGTCACTCTTGGGATACTACATATCGCGCACGGGCGAGCTGCGAATTGAGAAGCAGGAAGTAGTCCAGAACTGCAAGTCGTGGGCTGTCGAGGCCTGTGGGCTGCAGACACCACCGTACGTATCAGCGGCCTTCCTGGCGAAGCTTGGAGTGGGGAGTGACTATAGTTCACGGAAGCCTCGGTCGTTTGGTAAACCACGGGCGGATAGCTGGGGAAGTCGGGGGTCTGCAACACCAGGGAGAAGGCCATCGTGGGCGTCGGAGGGGAGACATGAGTCGCGAGAGTCTGGGGAGGAGGGCGGGTACAGGAGTCGAGGATCGTCTTTTTCGAGGGAGGGTTCGAGTCGGTGGGGCGGACGTGGTTCAGGGAACAGCGAAGGGGGCTATGGGGGACGTAGTGAGAGCGGATACCGTGGACGCAGCGAGGGTGGGTACAAAGGACGCAGTGAAGGTGGATACGGCGGACGTGGTGATGGAGGATATGGGGGGCGAGGTGATGGTGGATATGGTGGGAGCCGGGGTGGATATCGGGCCAAGGAAACTAGATCTGAAGAGCCATGGTAATTGGTTGGTTTTTTTGTGATATCATTATTGTACATTCTCATTATCTAGACCATAGTCATGCATAGCATTAACCCACATCTCCAAAATAATTATAACTCTTAGAATATATATACCCACCAGAGTTCTTCTGAGCTTATTTCCAGACCAATTGGTTCCTCCATTCCATTTCACGTCTTTTCCTTTCGTCAACTTTGCGAATTCTCCGTCATCTACCATGTGGCCAATTGTCGGAAAATTTCTGTCAGAACCATCCCGCGAACCAAATCAAGATCCGTGGCTGTGCACGGATTTGGACGCGTTTGGCGCGCCTCAAAATTTCATTTCTTTCCCCCGTTCCATTCAAGAGTAGATATCTCTTGGGTGTCCCTTTGTCCTCTGAATCTCACATCCGAACAACTATGACCAAGTACATTGTAGTCTCTGGAGGTGTGGTCAGCGGCATTGGGAAGGGTGTAATTGGTACGAAACGATGTGCTCGACTTTAACCGCCGTTAATATTGAACAATGTTAGCTTCATCCACTGGCTTGTTGTTGAAAACGACGGGATTGAAGGTTACTGCTATCAAGATCGATCCTTATATGAATATAGATGCTGGTACTATGAGACCCACAGAACATGGTGAGAATCTGAGATAGTGTCAAAGGGTCCTTACTTCGAACTCTGATTAGGCATTGAATCGATTCAGGAGAGGTGTATGTCCTTAATGATGGAGGAGAGGTCGATCTCGACCTTGGAAACTATGAACGATATCTTAATGTGACGTTATCTCGTGATAATAATATCACGACCGGTAAGATCTACAGAGAGGTCATAGAGAAAGAGGTGAGTTTCTTTAGGCTTGACATGAAGCGCTGAACCCAAATTTATTTCTCAGAGAAAAGGGGAGTATCTTGGTAAAACAGTCCAGGTGAGTTTTTACATCCGCGCATACTGCAGCCTACTGAGCCACACCAATAGATAGTTCCCCACGTTACGAACGCCATCCAAGATTGGATTGAGCGCGTATCCAAAATCCCTGTGGACGAATCCGGAGAGGAGCCCGACGTTTGCATCGTTGAGGTGTTGTCCGTTTCCTCTTCGATCTGGCCAGATCTTACCCCCGCATCGCACAGCTCGGAGGTACCGTCGGCGACATCGAATCTGCGCCATTTGTAGAGGCCATGCGGCAGTTCCAGTTCAGAGTGGGCTACGATAACTTTGCTCTAATCCACGTCTCGCTGGTCCCGGATCTTCATGGCGAGCAGAAAACAAAACCCACCCAAACGACGGTGCATTCCCTCCGGGGCCTTGGTCTCCTACCTGACCTGGTAAGAAGTCCTTTTCCGTACAATTTCTCCGTATATTCAAATTTCTTGACGCAGATCGCGTGTCGCCTCCTTATTGCCGAGCCCCTGCGTCCTGACACCAAGGCCAAAATTTCCATGTTCTGTCATGTTTCTTCCGAACAAGTGTTCGGGGTGCATGACGTCACATCTGTCTACCATGTCCCATTGCTTTTACAATCGCAAGGAATCGTGCAATACCTTCGTAAACGCCTCAACCTTGATAAGGTGACCATTACGAAGGAGATGTCTGAAAAGGGTGCATCGTTGGGTAAACGATGGAAGGACCTCACGACTGGGTATGTTCTGTCTTTCTTTAGACTCATAATTGGTAGTTTACGCATATGTTTTCAGCCAGGAGCGATTATTCGATACTGTGACTATTGCACTGGTTGGGAAATATACAGATCTCAAGGATTCATATATGTCTGTCACAAAAGCTCTCGAGCATTCGGCATTCCGGGTACACCGAAAGCTTATTATTCAGGTTTGTTTATCCCGTTACATGGTTGTCAGATGGTTCTGAAATTAGCGGTAGTGGGTAGAGTCATCAGACCTCGAGCCAGAGACTCAAGAAGCTGCCCCAGCTAGATACCATGATGCCTGGCGCGCGGTAGTCGGTGCAGGGTACGAGGTCACTTCCCTCCTACCTATCAGTATTTCTTACTTCATTTACGCAGAGGAATCCTTGTGCCAGGTGGATTCGGCCTACGTGGAACGGAGGGCATGTTGTTGGCGATCAAATACGCCCGGGAGCAGAAAATCCCTTACCTTGGAATCTGTCTCGGTTTCCAGCTCGCCGTAGTTGAATGGGCACGGGACGTTCTCGATATTCCGGGTAGCTTGGTCTTTACCTGGTACTTGACCTTACTGATAACACCCGGACCGTGTAGATGCTACTTCGACGGAATTCGCACCCGACGCTAAGCACCCCGTCATCATCTTCATGCCGGAGATTTCGAAAACGCACATGGGGGGTACGATGCGCTTGGGACTTCGGCCCACTGTTTTCGAGAACGGCACGGAGACGTGGTCACGCGTGCGGAAACTGTACGGCGGGGCTGCGAAGATTTGGGAGAGGCACAGGCACCGGTACGAGGTGAACCCGAAATACGTCAAGCAGCTTGTCAATTCTGGGCTTGTGTTTGCGGGCAAGGATGAGAAGGGGGAGCGAATGCAGGTCTTGGAGTTGCCAGGTACGCTTCCCTATTTTATTTTGCGATAATGCTTTGTTGAGGTACCGTCGTCATGTGCTCAGATCATCCATTCTTCGTCGGACTTCAGGCACACCCGGAGTTTTGCACGCGACCTTTGAACCCATCACCGCCGTTCCTCGGGTTCGTCGCCGCATCATCAGGTCAGGATGTCATGGAAGAGCAGCTCGAGTATCAAAGGGCGAACTTCCGGCCACCCCATCCTGCTGACTCAATGATTAGCGAAGCCGAGCTTCGAAACGAAATCACCGTTGAGGAGGTTGTCGTCAACGGAACGGCAAGGGACCTCCTCGTTGCTGAGACATCCTAACTTTTTTCGTATCATTATTTTTACTGTGGATCTATTGCCATGGATCGTCGTTATGGAATACATAGCTGCCACGGAGAGGAAATGTAAGATACACGAAAAATGACATCATACATTGTAGTTATAGATACATTCGGATAGAGAGATCCTAGTCAATCGCGCAAAAGTAGATTCGTACTCGCTAGATAATGTCCAGGATGTACATTATACCATATCATGCCAATTGTACACCACCACCACTATTCATCTCGAACCAGACGGAACTCCGCTGCACTCATTTCACCAAAGTTCCAAAGTTTCACAAAGACCAGCCCGGCCTCCTCTCCTAATGCGACAAACTCCTCGAGACGGCGTTCCTGGCTGTTCAACATCACCATCATGTCAAGATCGAGAGCGTATTGCCGGATCCGTCCAACTCCGTAGTTCGGAAGTAACGGTTCGGGAGCCTGTTCGAATGGCGAGTCCCCTTCCGTCACTCGGTCCGCGCGCTGCAGGACATATTCATCTAGATTCAAACCTTTAGCTTTTTGGTAGATGTAAGGGTGAGAAGAGGGACTCACGTATGAGGACGCGGCTGCATGGTTTCATGGCGCCTCGAACGTTCCGAAGAATATCAACAACCTTATTATCAGGCCAGTCATGGCTAGAGCAGAAGAAATTGAGGAGATATAGAAGGGGTTTGAAAGGTGAGTACGTACATGATGTTTTTCAACTATTCATATTGGCGAGTGAGTTGATCGTCATTTGAGATGAAAAGTTCTGATTGCGCACATAGTAAACATCACATCCTTTGATAGGCGATTCTGTCAAGAAATTCATCGCTTTAAACTCAATTCGTTGATCCCTGATGGCCTCAGGGCACTCTTGTGGCCAAACTTCATTTTGCGCCTGTTCGATACGTTCCGGCAGATCCTGGAGTTTTAAGAGTAGATTCGAGTGGGCCTTCGCGAGCTGCATGGTCATTGTCCCAATACCTCCACCCACATCACATACAGTCGCGTTTTCACCGAGTGACTCCCAAGGGAAACCTACAAAAATCCAAATGCCTCGTATCAATTCCTGGGATTTCAATCTATGTGCGACTTTACCTGTGATCACTGAACTAGCCTCAACTGATTTCCCCCAGCCAAGCATACCCACACCAAAGCGCGCACCCTGCTTGGCGCCTTCCGGTGTAGCCTACATCTGAGTCAGCTGATGAACTGAGACAGTGTGGGGAGGCACGTACTCCTTCGTACCAGGAGAATAGAGATGCGGGGTATTTGCTCCATTTATTGAAAGCTGTGTGTTCGGGAGCGCAGGAATGACCCCAATCTGGGTCGGAAAGTGTCTCGGTCAAAGTCGCTGCTGATTTGTTGTTCTCGTCGGCACTTGGAGATTCATAAGTACAGGTCATACGAGAAGGGAAAGGCACGTACAAGTGCATTGCGAGACTAGATAGAGGGTTTGATGAAAGGAGTTCCATACTGAGACGGTTGTTTGCAAAGACATCTGGGGTAACTACCCGTATCCTTATGTGAGCATTTACTTTAACAGTGACAAACGTGAGGCATTGTACCTTCACGGAAGATGTGTTTTGTAGCCAAGTACCGTAAGATCCGGCCAAGTTTCGCGGGGTCGATCCCTGTTTTTTTTCCGAGGTCAAGGATGGACATCCCACACGGGGTCTCCTGGAGGATATCAGGGATGTTGGATGTTAAGACAACTTCAAAGCATGCTGGTTCGTATATCTGGCAAATATCTTTAGCGTGAAATCTAGATCTTCAATTTTATAGCTGACATTCATGCATTTCTGTGGGGGGAAACATAGGCGAAGTTGATATTTTTATACTAGCTTTTTATGAGGCGACTCACGTTTAGAATTGTATCGCCAGGACGCGCAACTGTCGCACACAATTG
The DNA here is from genome assembly GCA_015584075.1 of Collybia nuda. Classification (NCBI taxonomy): domain Eukaryota; kingdom Fungi; phylum Basidiomycota; class Agaricomycetes; order Agaricales; family Clitocybaceae; genus Collybia; species Collybia nuda. Next base: position 108,797 of record MU150327.1, read on the forward strand.
TGCACAAGCACCTTCAAGTGTCTGAATTGCAGTTTTCAACGCAAGTGGAGAAACGTCCGAGTCAAACGGATGGGGCGTTGTGTCGTCCAGGGAGGGTACGACCGGCTTGCACGATGTTGCATATTGTGCTTCAATCACCTTGGCCGCATTCGCGATAAGAGATACGAGGGCAGAGATTTGGCCGTGAGGTGCATCCATCATAAAGTGGGGTAATTGCAAATTGATGAAAACGCCCAAACTATCTTTGGATTACTTATGAATAGGAATTCCAACCGCCCGAGACCGAGTAGGACATAGGCGGAACATGTGAGGTGATCTTGAGTAAGGGAAAGGATGCCGAATTTGGAGAAGGGTAATGGAATGAGTTGTTCAGGTCGTTTGTGGCGTGGTGCGCGTGCTCAGTGTGATCGGGTTCGGTCCTGTTCGGTCTGATGGAAGCATGACCTGAATCGCGAAATTGAATTGAATAGAGTAGTTTTGCTAGACCGAAAAACCGGTTTTTTCTGTTCAAAACTAGGCCAGTTTTGATAGGGTTTCGCTCCGGTGGAATCAGACTCAGAGCCCTGATGACCTTTTCCCATGATTCTTGCCAGCCTGAGGTTAGATTGACTCTTAACTTGTATCACAGAACCCAGAGGCACAGAAAAACTTACTTATGAACTTGAAAATGATGGAGGGGTATAAGTTTACTGTCAAAATACGGCCAGCACATTCGACTTTGGAGTTCTAGATAGTGGGACTCGACATCAGGGAGAAATGGTAAAAACCGCTTAATTTGATATGATTTACATAAGTAAACATCAATTCGGTCCATCTCCTGAACGGCTTTCGAATCAAAAACGAACTAACGCTCACCATCATAAAAGGGTGGCACTTCCTCGTAATCCACCATCCACCGTAACGCGAACATGCTGCCATCAGGCTCCTCTTGGTAAATAGTTTCACCAAACGATATGATAAGGATCATCTGATGACTTGGCCGTCGGTGCGATAAGTCCTTGGAAAAACATGTGGTCGAAGATGTGTCCTGAAAGACGCCAGTTAGATTAACTGAATCCGGGGTCCCCCATCCCTATTCAAGTCATTCCACCAGTAGTAAAACTCGTCTCACGAAACTCAGAACCGAAATACGCCTTCATGGCGCCACAACTCCGCGCCACCAGAGGGACTTCCTAACAATAATTACTGGCCTTCCTGTCCGCAAACGACTGGTCACCGCCGGGTTAACTAACATGTTAACAACTCAGATCCAGGACCGGACGTTTGCCGTGGAGTGAATAGGACCCCGTGCACTTGGAGAAACGCTAGCGTTTGCGCGCGCTCGGGTACATGAGCCGCCCTGATCAAACACTGGTATATAGTCAGATCAAAAACATGGCAACATTTTCCTGTATGGTACTTCTACTGCTCATTTCGTTCCTTGGGTGAAACGTATGTCTGGAACCGTGCCATCCGGCCCCCTAAATCTCCAGTTGCTGGAAGAGGCTGCCGTCCATCTGTACGGGAACCATAATGGCATCGGTGCTGGCAGTCCACACTCAACGCACATTTTAGGCAGGCTGGAAAATATTTTCAAATTGCGGCATTTGTTGTCCTGATCTTCGATCATCGTATGTTTATTTCTTAATTCACAGTAGGCACAACGGTCTTGTTAATTTATTCGATTTCAGTGTTGACCTTTTCCGAAGAGGTAATTCTGGTCTTCGAAACACGAGCATGGAGATTAAGGGCCTTAAATTACTTCTTGTTAGGTTGAGAGAATTTGGAAGCGGAAAATCACCGGGGCTGCCATCCTATTTCTCATTAATCGATATATCACCCCTCTACAGTTCATTATTACCATAGATGGTACGTCTGTTCAGGATCATATAGGACTTTAATGAAACCATTCTATAGCTTTTAATGATCCAATATGGACACCTACTGTAAGTCTGCAAATTTTCGGAGTGGCTCGACACTGAATCCCTTACTTTTAGGCGTAAGCTCTGATTAACTACACACCTGAATTATCACACATGGCGAGTTTTCAAGATGTAGACAATTCGTAGCCTTCGAGGGTGCTTCGACTGTGGCCCTCATAGCAGGTGCGTTCCTCAACTTTCCGTTGTTATTCATTTGCTATAACGTTTTCCAAGTATAGTCTGTGAGCGTACGTCGAGCGCTCATGTACCTCTATCAAGATTCAGGACTAAATATAATATAGTCATCATGATCCTTCGCGTCTATGCACTCTATGGTAGAAGAAGGCCCATACTGGTGCTCTTGATGGTACTGTGGACACTACAGATCATCTTGTCATCCATCTCTATGAAGCTCGGATTCCGTGAGTACATATTCGCCAGGATGGATATTAATATTAATCGGAACTACCCCACAGCCGTTCCATTACCCGCTGGCCTCGTCGGTACGTTCTCTATACCTTTACTCAAAAAATAGCTAACTTAAAGTTTAGGATGCATTTTCACGGCCAGAAGCAAATTATTTCGTAGGAATGCCCCCAATATATTTCTAGCCGGCATAACTGACTTCTCCAGCGGCTGTATGGGTCACCCCTTTGATCACGGACTCGACTATTTTCTTCCTCACGATGTGGCGAACTCGGGATTATATTAAGCGATCTAATAATACACCGTACGCCTTTCGAACTAGAAATACCCTTGCCCAACGTCAATAAAGCTAATGAATCTAGGACTATGCGCGTCTTCATTCGAGATGGCCTCCTTTACTTTCTTGTGATATTCGTAGCAAACTTGATGAACACACTCACTTTTTTTGTCAGTCCCATATCCTTCTCTACCCTGCACACACTAAAACGCACACAAAATCTATGACAGCTGGCAGTTGACGACCTCAAAGCCGTCGGCGCCTCATTTAGCCAACTGATCACAGCTACTATGATCTCCCGCCTAGTCCTTAACCTCCGCTCGTCCACGGAACTGCCTTCCGAAGACCCAACTAATACGTATATCCCCCGCGGCCCGATGAAGTTTATGACACGCACCATTGGGAACCTTGGGGAGGATTTGGAACCCTTCGACTATTTCTCGCATTGTGAGAGCGACCATATTCCTATGATAGATAGCCACCATAGCCAGGACCCAAGGTCATGAGGAGTATTTGAGTGCCCTTGTCGCTTTTCGCATTTTGGGAAATTGGAGGCTAGCTTTGTATTTTTAGTACTTTAGTGTGATATGTATAAACCCTTGAACAGATTTTCTTATGTGTATTGAAAGTATTTGTCAGGATATGGAGGTCAGTCTTTGTTTATATACGAGGGCTACACCTATGAAATACTTAGTCTTGGTTTGTTTCTTCTCTTGATGCAGTGATGCCAGATGAACCTTGAAATTCTTACATGACCCAAGCCAGGCTCCTAAAACAAACCTCTCATATCACTCTCAGTAAAAAAATAAGTCAAAACAAGTCATGTAAAAGTCAAATATAACAACAAAAGTCGTGTAAAAGTCAAATACAACCACAAAAGTCAAATAAAAGTCATGTGCATACGACAAAAATTACAATTACATAATCAGAAACATAAAAATATGATTACATCAGCCATGTCAGCTGACTTCTTAATTATCATTTTCATCCAAGTCCGAATCAGTGCTAAGTTCGCATCAGTCTACGCATTTTTCTAAAGAGATGCGGATGGATGGCTTGTAGAGTCCACACGGCCAGTCCGTGGCCACTTATTAATATACTTATTATTCAGAGTAGTAATTTTTTTTATTTCATCAAATTATATTCTATTGGTTACTATAGCATAACCCAACAGGCCTGAAAAATTTGCCTCAAACTACAAAGGTCGAGTCAAACTTCGTGTCAAGTCAAAACATTATGTAATATCATTGGTACTGACTGGTAAGCTCAAAACCGGCTTGAAGTCCAGACTGATAGTCACGTGACTAAACAAGCACGTGCCACGGTCACAATACCATTGCCACGCCGCTTCGTTTAATGTTTTCAACCCATCAACGACGCCCACCAAACCGCCAACACCAACCCCAGCAACATGAACACATCACCAACAACAATAATACAACCTCATGCTACAAACTGGCCCTCCTCCCCTCAATCAAGGGATGTGAGGCCCAGGTGAGGCCAGTAGGATGATGAAGGGACTGCAGACAAAAGGGGGGACCCCAGGAGGGGAGGCCTGCGAGGTACGTCTCTAATAGCTTCCCCTCATGGGCATCACCACCAATTACCTGACTATTTGCCCACTCCCTCACAAACAGAACAGCAGGCAGGACAGCAAAAGGGGGACCTTATTGAAGGGGAGGCCCATCATGT